>CAEFZX010016814.1:0-12848 GCA_903066825.1 Alfaro cultratus | reverse complement strand
TAATCAAATAAGTAAAATCAATCATCTAGCCTATCTTTCCCTAACTCTGACACCGAGAACTAAAAAGGGAAGCTTTAAGAGAGACGGATGGAGCGTAGGATTGTTGAACCCCAGATAAATTTTTGTTTCTCTATTTAAAGTTCCTCCAGGAAACATTTTTCTGGGTTTTAACAAGAGCGTGTAACTTTTTATATGGAATAAAATTCTATAAGTTGTTTTTTAACAATATGAAAGTTTATTTATTTTATTGGAACATCAAATTACTTTGTCCACAATGTTCTTCTAATGTTTTTCTGTTTTCCTTTGAATTGTTTCACATGAAGTACCCAAAATGACTTCACATCAGAAATATTTGATCATGATGTCAGATCAGCATCTTGATGTGGCACACTTGTGAGGTGAGATGGATTATCTCAGCAAAGCAGAAATGCCAAAGATTACTTTGGCATTTGTCCTAACCAACTCTTCAAAAGATCAATCTTTCTTCACCTTCATTATCATATTTTCCAATGTCTAAACCAATTTGAATTAGTTTCAGATAGTGATCACTTCCTGCCTTTGAATCTCTTAAAACATTTGAATTATTAATCCCTGGAAGACTTAAAATTAAGTCTATTACTGATTCAGATCTATCTCTAATAATGACCCTTGTTTCCTCACCATCATTATGAAAACCAAGTTCTTTACATCCATTCTTTCTTCCACCATTGTCATTAATACTACTGAGTTCTGATATGGAGTGAAATTGAAGTCACAATGCCGAGTGCATTTCAGTGCAATCACTCATGTTTTCTTTTACATCATGTGAAATACCTGCTGGTAATGTCACGGAGCCAGATGTCACAACACACCTTCAAGGATTAGGAGGAATTCATGCCTCAACTGAACAGGAGAACCACTCTTAAGAAAATGATCACTTTCTTTTGACTAATAGGTTTATATTTTACATTTTAAATTAAGTTTTTTTTTGCCAAAATGAAAAACTTAGTGGAGAAGAATGGCATTGCTGATTTTGAGTTGTTATTTGATAGATAATAGCTCCCCCAAGTGGACCTTTTTTTCTAAGTGTAGAAGATGAAAAGATCAGCTTGTCATCATATAAAATTGAACATCCGTCCTGTTTGCTTGAACTTCAGTGAGGGACATCATCTGGAGAAGTGCAAAAATAACATCTGTCTGAGAGAGAACAAACTTTGTTTCAGTGAAGGCCTATCCAAGAATGACAAGGATGCCAGATCTGCTCTGTGGCCGATCACTGAACAGGCTCACAAGGATGAGAAGAGGGCCCACTGTCTGGATGGAAAGGAAATTCAACAGGGGTCTGGAGAATAATGGTTTTTACTCAGCAGTAAGCACTACCCTTTACAAATGGTTAATTCTGGTAGTGGCTTCAAATTTTATTTTAGGAGACATTTTAAATGGGTCACGTTTTATTAAACTACTTTTCGATTTGGTGGGTGCCAGACCTCGACTGTGTTTTTGCAAATATTGAACTAAGCAGATATGCTCTCTGCAAGTATGTCTTTGGGGTCACACCATCTGAAGCTATGGATTTTACCAACTGCAAGAGTGTGTCACTGTCATTTATGACAAAATTTTTAAATGCAGAGCTGTCACTGAAAGCACAGCAGAAGCACTGACAAAAGGCATAAAAGGAACTGGTGTTTGACACAAAGATTGACAATTTCCCAACTTTAACATTCTGATGCATGTTTCCATTTTTTAATAGTCCCACTTTCACCCCTTTGGCCCCAGAAGATGGATCTGCATGAAGCCATTCATTGCAGGAAATTAGATATGAAGTCCTCTTCATTTTTTTGGGTGGAAGAATTTGTCCTCTCCAGTTTTCAACCACGTCTTCATCTGCTCTGGAAAGCAAAGAAGTCTTTGGCACGGTTTTTCATGCAGTCCCACTGGCAGACCATCTTTATGCAGTGGTCAGCATCAATCTTGATGAAACAAGGAGGAAGTTTTGCAGACTGATTCCTAAGTAGCATACAGTAGCATTCATCAATGTATGACTTCAGATTAGGACAGGAGCGAAGCCTTCACCAGGGCACCAACAATAGCTAGGGAAAAAGTCACTCACAGATGCCTCTGGTACAGCTGCACCTGCACAAAGCCATTCTGTCAGTCACATAGCTTTTGCATTAATGTCATGCCTTTCTGATAACATTTGCACCACGGGACTGAGCAGTTGTCTCCCCTCAGAACACCTTGATATAAGATGTAGCCAGATGTACCATTTGGTCAGCCAGCTGCATCAACGCAAACTACTGAGGGACATGTTCTGGTCAATGCCTTATACACATGTATCTGAGTTGGACTCTAATAGTCACATAAGAATTTATCCAGTCCAATCCCTCTTATACTCTTAACTCTCTTTTTTATCTTCACAGAAAATCAAAGCAGCTGAACCAAAAGAATAATTGAAGAGTTTTAAAATAAAGTAATTTTTGTGCCCCTTTTGGACGTAACACAAGTCTATAAAAATTACCCACAATTTTCTGTTGATTTTCATAAGGTCTCATGGAAAGTGCTTAATTTGTAATATTTACCAATATTTCCTAGCTAAGCATCTCAAAAATAAATAAAAATTTTATTCCCTTGCCAACCTTTGATAAGAAGTTGTTCCTGCGCCAAGGACAGGACTGGTGTTGTAAAGGCTGAGGAAGCTGCTGGACAGAAGAATTATAAAACTACTGACCTGTATGACCAGACCTGACAAATAAAGCAGCCAAAAACAAATGGTCTAATGAAACTTTCTTTATTCACATCATTTTCTACTCCAGCTATGTTAGAAATAAACATAATTATCAAACCTCTAGTTCCTATGTTGATCTCTCGTTCATCTGTACACGCTATTAGACAAAAAAAAGACTAGATAATACGCTTAAAAATCCAACAGTTTGAAGGTGAGGAGGCTTTGACAGTTTGAGAGGTTTCTGATTCATCAGTGCATCCCATCACCTCTAGCCTCTTCCACTCCAACTCTCTCCTGCTTTGTTTTTTTTTATTTTTCTTGGTTAAAAAAAAACAACAGAGGAAATCTGGCTTCTGTACCCAGAGCTCAGACAAGGGTTTAGACATTTGAAAAGCACTTTGACTGTACAGCTCACGCAGAACACAACAGATCATATACAGAGCAGTGGGAAAGGAGGAAGAGTATACTGCTGGGGCACAATACAGACACAATACAATGCCATCCGATAGAAAGTACCATTAAAAAGAACATGTTTAAGCATTTCATAGAAACAAAAAGAGAGTAGTTGCAAACTTGGAGTAAACAAATCAAGCATATGTACAGTGAGGTAAAACACATTGGTCTTCAATCAGAGGTATATTCTTTTTGATTAATTGATTTTTTCAATATGTTAATTGCTGTATGCGTTTCACGATATTTGTCAGCTTTTTGTTGCCATTTATAAAGCTGTCAATGCAATCACACATAATTACATGCGATCCTCTTTCCAGGTGAAAAGTAAAACACTCATCAAACTTAGGCACCAAATAAAACATGATAAAGCTTTCAGCTACACCTGGCACCACGCCGGCCTAACTGCAGCCCCGCCTAGCGACCCTTGGCTCTCTGACAGCAACCACAAGGACAGAATGAAACAATCGCCGGCCCTGACTCGGCCTGAGTCACAGTGTGTCGACGGTGTTAGCATAGGTAGGCTGTTCGATCTGTGTGATCTGGAGGAACCCAACTCGCCCAGAGGTTGCATAAAAAAAGACCCGTGCGGCAGACTGTTGCGAATGCCACTGTCTTTGGGCTGAGATTTGCAAGTTGTGCTTGTTGACTTGAGTGGGCTGATACATTCGTGACTGTGAGAAGTTGTCAGTGTGTGGTTTGAAGCTAGTTCATGTTCAGAGCCTCCGTCGGTCCAGAGAGGGAAGGGAGAACGCTTTCTGTGGCCTGAATGTTTGATTTGTTACCAGACTGATCTGACTGCATCTGGTTTATGGGGTTTAAATAACTAAACAGCTCAGATAAAGATTTTCTAGATATTTGTGGTGACGGATGCTTTACTCTTTCATACTGCTGCCGATATAGCCAACTGCTTCCAGTCATCCCAGTATCGCCTGCTGCTGCCTATTCCATTCAAATCAAGAACTGTACTGGATGACTTTCATCTAGTGATCTTTTTTCCCCCCACACTAAATACCAAATGTTCAAATATTGTGGGGCATTATTTTCAACAACCTGAATCTAATTAAACATACTATTTGAAAAAACATGTTCAAATAGTAAATTATCTGCTGCATTATAATGCAGAGAGAAACTGGTCATACAGGTAAACTGGATGCTTATTAAGCATTTATTCTGAGCTACAAAGAAAAGCTGACTGGGTTTCTAGAAAATAAGGCTACTTCATAAGCTCTGACCTGCAGTAGATAGGATTCACCTCAACTAGAATGAAGAGAAACAAGTCTGGACAGTCTGGGAGATCATAGCTTGACAAAATGTCTTCTAGACCAAAGTGAACTTTTACCCTCTTTAAAAGATTCCAATCACATCATTCTAGAGGATTTAGTGCTGCTTTACAACATGTGAGCTTTAGCAGTCCATCTGGTGTTAGGATGAAATATTTAGAGTCCATCCAACTGATCAAATATAATATCGACATGCAGAGGTTAAATGTCATGACACTTGAAGTATATGTACTAACAATTTTTGAGTCCAAGCAATCCTTTGAAATACTGCCTGCATGATGTAGTAATTATAATTACTACATCATAATTGGGTGGAGTCCAAACTTCTTTTTCCAGATTCTGGTTGTTAAGAGTTATCTACAACAGGTTAGACACCAACTATTTACAAACACTTCCCATGACATTATTTTAGAAAAGAAAAGCCTGAAGGCAGGGCTGCAGTGAGGCAGGGCCTTTAGTAGCTGGCAAATGTTAAAAGTCAATTGAAGAACATGGAATGACAAGATAGAAAGGCAATAAGGAACACAGGACAGAGAGATCCCTGTAGAAAGCAAAACATTTCTTTTTTTCTCTCTCTTTACATTTAAGTTATCGTGGGTTTTGGGGAAAAAAGTTACAAGGCTGCTGGTGACTTTAAGACAAAATGAATGTTGTTGTAGTAGAGGTATACCAGAGGTGCAGTTGAGTTGAGCTTGTTGTTGTTAATCTCCCAGAGAATGACTTTACAAATGGAATAAATGTGAAGTAAAGCCTCAGTCGCCACAGATTAAGAGCAGGGGACGCCATGGCTTCTTAAAGGGATACTCTGACATCGTCTTTAATTCCAATTTTTGACCTCTGAACCCACATAAACTAAAGATAAATGCTTGGACTTCATCAAGTACTTGGGAAATGTACTTCAACCACTTCTGTATATGTGACACTCTCGACCTCCATTCGACATTTTCTAATACAGCAACATTTTATTTTTTGTTTAGTCCACAGGATACTTTTCAAAATTTAATATCCCATATCTGTGTGTGTGTGTGTGTGTGTGTTGGGGGGTTGTTCTGATATGGCACAGAGGTTGTATCAGAACAGAACAGGGCAGGATGAGAGGAAGTGCTGCCAGCACCAGTTTGGTGGAAGAAAACAATCTTTGTCTTGTCTTCCATTATTAATATAGATGATGGAACCATGGGTGATGAGTAATAAAAAGAGCAGCAGAAATCAGGCTTTCTACAGTGTTCCTCTACTTGAACAAGTTACATGTTACGTCCTCTAGAGGTGCTGTTGTATCTATTTCTACAAACATCTGCAATGATCTCTTAAAATCATTTGCTACAAGGGCTTAGAAAGCAGGTTGTTCTGCAGGTTGGGGCACCAACCAAAGGACTCATCACTGTGTGTGTGTGTGTGTGCGTGTGTGTGTGTGTACAGTTAATGCTGAGACGATGATGACCAGTTGACCAAGTAGGTCGAGCAACATGTCACAAAAATGATCCGATCAGGCAAAACAAGGACATTCACATGGAACCAGAGCACAAAGTCCACTCAGAGAGGCAGATAGCAGCACATTAATACATTATGAATCAAAAAACAATAATGCGGAGAGAAACAGACTGATGGAGACCCACACTGCCATACAGGTGGACTGCACCTGGAGTGGGCCTGAAGTGCACTTATTGATAACAACAATCGAGAGACTGGTTTGGTTATGAAAATTACAATCTGGCACATAGAACTAGTTGAATATCGATGACTTCCTGTTTCTGATTGGAGACTTGCTTTGGAGCCGTGTTAAAGCCAGGATCAGTTCACCTGCATGGCAGCGTGGGAACAGGCAGACGAACTCTTAAATCAGGTGCTACATATACATCTTCTGTCTTTTACATACAACACTACCTTTATTATAGTAATCAATTATATATAGATAGATATATGTATATATATATTTTTTTTCTTCAGAAAAACCACAACAAAAAAAGATTCTAAGAGCAGAAAGTGACTCTTTTGCGTTGGTCCCTTAAGGCTTGCTCAGCTGAAGTAACAAGGTTGTTTTCTATGAATCATAAATGTACATTCTGGTAGAAAAACACCATGCAACAAAGCAAGATGAAAATAACAAAACACCTGGAAAACCTATGGCTTAGTAAATATCAGGTTGCTTTGACTGAATCTACCTCACTGCTTTCTTGTTGCAAATTTTCTCCAGGTTGAAGAAACAAAACTCTGAACAGAATCCATTTATAGGGAAACATCCTTAATGCTTCCAAGTCTCTGAGCGCCACTGACAATGTGTGGCTGTTATTTTTTCTAAGTGCAGCCAGCTGGAGGCGCTGCAGAGCAGAGGAGGAGCTGGGTGATGAGCGGTTGCCGAGGTGATGGGGTGGGGAGCTGTCTCTAATAAAATGGCACCAGAGCGTCGGCGGGCCGGGTGTGGACGCTGCCAGAGATGGTGTGCTGCATGTGTTTCCTTTTGCTACCCGTCCCTACAGCTGGGTGTGCATAGTAGAAGCTCACTGTATATCCAACAAGCACACACACACACGCGCACACACACACACATATACACACACACACACACACACACACACACACACACACACAGAACAAGCATGCCACAGCAGCCGACATGAGAGGAGTTGGGTTTTAAAGCACTGGCACTTTCCGGTTCCGGCTGGCTTGGAAGGCATGGTGGCAGCTGATTGTTGTTGGTCTTGCTGTTTATGTTTTAGCAGAGCAGAGTATAGAAAATAGACACATTTATCTACTGTATATTGCATATGTTGCAGCATGTTCACCAAAGATGAATGAGGTCACCATGTCCGGTTGAGTTTAGCACAAAAAGTCCCCTACCACCAGAAAGAAAATCCAAAAACAGACACAATAAATTAAATTCACCTGTATGACTGAGTGACGACATGATGAAGAGCTTTAGCATCACAACCTGACCATGGGGCCCCTGATGGGACCCTTATGTTTCTATCCAAGGTAGGAAAACTGTACAGTAGGGCTGCAAACATCATCCCTATTCAAATCTGTTAGAATAAATAGAGAAAGCATTCATCAGCCTGTCAGAGAGTCAGAGAGCCACAGCTACCAGCTCAGAGTGGACCACCGGGGTGAGGGCTGGCTAGATAATCCAGTAACACCTGCTTGGTGAAGAGCTGAGTAGCAAAACAATCATAGTCTGGCCATCTGAAATCTACAGTTAAGCTCAGCAGATGTTTATATTCTAGTAGGATGAATAACTAACAAATATCCATTTTGTAACCATAAAATATTTGAGATCAATTCATCAACAGTACCAATAATTGTTGCTTTTCTGATTGAAGTAAAATCAGTTCCTGTACATGTTTTTGCTTTGAAGTGTCAGATGGTAGTTTATGAATTAAAGCTGCAGTGAGAATGTCCTGCAGGTCAGAGGTCTCTGCTCATTCACAGGTTCTCTGATGTTTGTATCGAACACTAAAAGAGATTATAGTACCAAACACACCCCTAACATCCATGCTTTGTTTACTCTTCATTCAAATGAAAGGAAGTGTATCAAAGCTCAGGATGTTGGCTTCTAAGTGCAGCCAACATCCTGCACTTAGGATGTGGAACTAAATAAACTATTTATTGCAGTAGTTTATCTGCAATAAATAAAACAATTAAATCTATTGATCAGAGTTGATTGGGTATTTTCAATGTCTGGCTCTTTGACTGGAACATGTGTAATCAAGCTGACCCAAACAGCTGCTGTTCCTTCCATTCTTCCCATGATGCATATGATGCATCATGGCATAGCATGCATCATGGGTCATCATCTGTTTCTCCAGATGATGACCCAGGCACCCTGAGGAACTCCACCAGTTTGGACACTGGTGCCGACTGGCTCATTGAGTAAAGTAATGCAACATTTCCTGTCCTGTAACGCATCTCAGTGGCCACACAGAGTAGTCCGTGGAGCAGCTGTCACATCCCTTACAAGCTGATGACACTCTAGGCTTCCTGGGAGTTGCTATAGCAACAATATTATACAAGGTCAGTGTCCCAATAAAAAGCACGTTCAATGCTACTTAGAAAATCACAAGTTCTTTCCCTAACATCTCCAGAGCTGCAGCCCTACTGAGGGGAAAGGTTTGGATTGTTTACAGAAAGGTTTATGGTGATGATTGAAGAGGATGCTCTAATGAAACATCAGTAATAGGAGGCTTCCTTACACATCTCTACCATCCCCCCAGGCACAGACCTCCTCCATCAGATGTCTCCACTAGACATCAGTCCAGCTGTCTAGCAGGAGACCAGCCTCCTCAGGCGGTGAATGAGACACAAAATGTCCTCAGCTTCTCTTCAGGACAGGCTGAGGGCTCGTCAGGACACAGATGATGTAATGCTAATGGTATAGATCCCAGTCAGAGATGTGTGTGTGAGTGTGTGTGTTTGGGAGCTGGGTCTACATCTTGATTCCCTCCTGCTGGCTGAGCTGAGACAGCGTCTTCTTGATCCGGAGCGCGGTGAGTCGGGCGGCACCGTTGGCATACCAACACTCCCTCATGATCTTAGCCATGACCCGCAGAGCCTGCACACAGGAAGAGACACACATCAGCAGCTCGTCCCCCTCCTCACACACACTGGACTTGCACGGGTCGCTTCCAGGGACCAGACGGAGGCTAAGGGTGCAGCGACACCCTGAAGGCTTTCACATACACACACTCCAACAACACACCATCAGCTGCTCTATCAGAGGTGGAAATTGGCACCTGCCAGCGGCCAAATACAGGTAAATGTAATATTGCTGTAGTGCACACATTTTCCCTTCATCCAGGTCCGTTTACCAATTCTGAGACCCAACCAAAACCCCTCAGTGTCCTCACCTTGACAAATGAGATTTGGTTAAGTATAAACCAGGTTTTAATGCTGAAAATGATCAAATGTTAAAGTCATATGAAAAGAACAGATACAGAGTGACATTCAGCTGGGCTCCACTCAGCTCACCTTAGGGTGACACGGAGCAAAGTAAAGATTGTAGTGACTTCTGCTTTTATCTTCTCCTCATTCTGCTCCCTCTCTAAGGAGTGTTGATCTGCTTAACCAGCTTTTGTTTATGTGTGACTATTGCCAGCCTTACATGTTATGGTTATGCAATTGTGCAGCAGTGTGCATGCAAGCAGATAAAAAAGACAGAGGAAGGACACAAGTCATTTATCCATAACAGTCTGAGATGTGCAGATTGTGGAAGCGGTTGGGGTACAGTGAGGTCATCATCCGCTGGGAGCAGCCAGCACCACATGGTTTCAGCACCTCTATTCGGCTACACTGTGCTTTCAAATAACATTCAAACATCTGCCCACAATCATCAGCAGCCTGGACCAATCATAGAGGCCGGGTGGAAAAGGTTGTCATGTCTACTAGACATTCTGTGGAGTACAGTTTTCCTGAGCCTGTTGTTAGCTTCCTGTTAGCTGACCTGAGTGGAACCTGGTGTGGTCAGCCTCAAGTTTAGTGTGCTTTATGCCCAGAGATTATGTTCTTAAAATCTTGGTTGTAAGGTGTGAATATTTGAGTTCCTTTGCCTTTTAATCTTGGCCACATGAACGAAGCCTGAAGTCCACCCAGCTGCTGACAAGACATTCTCTCTGGTAACTCCTGGTTATGATATTTCTGGACTGGATCATTTCTGATGGACTCAGACAAACCTGTCTGGTATCAACAGAAAGCAAGCATCACTCTGATGCTTGCTTTGAGTAATTTTAATCAGTCAATACAATCTTACCTTTCGCACCTTTCAAGTTGAGAAATGCGAAAACAGTGATTAGTGATTATAATGAGCCAGTGTTTCCCATTTTGCTGTTTATTTGTTACTTTACTCCAACCACAGCTGTGTATTGTAAACAATACAGCTGTGTATTGTTTACAATACACAGTAATACCAGCTGTGGTATTTATTGTGGTAAATACCACAGCTGGTATTGTAAACAACAATACAGCTGTGGTTGGAGGCTTTGAAGTTTGTCATATTTGTATTGTAAGGTCAGGTTTGATGGACTGCCAATCAATATCATCAATAACAAACTGCTTATTTTGCTACCATGTTTTGGTGCAACAAATATATCAGTGACCTTTCACTGACCTGTTCTTTTTACCAGAAACAACAAGCTGTTGTTAGAATTTCAAGCAGTAATTTAAAAAGAGTTTAATAAAAGGTTGATCTGCTCTTTAACAAACAGATCATTTGCTAAAAATCAGCTCTGTAAGCCCAGACATCCCAACGATCTGTTGAAAACTGGTCCAGCAATCAGACCAGAGCTGGGGATATAAACAGCAGCTGCTTTCTCTGAGTCAGAGTGTGTGCGTGTGTGTCAGACTGTCTACTGAGACCATAGTACTACATCCGAGAGCTTCCTCCAGTCCTCATTAACACAGTCTCCATCCATCAGCCACGTTAGAGCCAACAGGCATAACAACACCCACACAACGTCTTCACACTTCTACTGCCGGATAACGCAGAGATAGACGGAACTGTGGAGTTCTTCTCATCACAGTTACATATTTTCAGCCATTAATTGAATATAGCTGTTGGATATAAGGGAGCAAAGAAGAAAAGAGAGAAATGTAACTGCTCTGCAAATGGAATGACTAAATTCTGTTGCAGTTCAAAATTTTAAATAGTAATGAGTTAGATTACTCGTTACTGAAAAAAGTGATCTGATTGACATCACTGATCACAACACACACTTCAAATGAACACAACAGAAACCTGAAAGTCATGTGACAGTTAATCATGGTAGTGTGATGGTGCGAGGCTGTGTTCCAGCAGACGTCCAGCCCATCACTGGTGCTGGTTCTGATTCTGATTGACAAGAACAGTGATTCAGATTCAGCCCCTTCCAGCCTACCTCACAGCTCTGCCAGCGGTTGGGAATATTTGGTCGAAGTTTCTGCTCGCAGACCACCTTTTTCATTTCCTCCACTGATGGATCTGACTGGACCAGGTCATAGTAGGGCAGCTGGTAGTCCTCATGAATGCCTGACAGAAAACGCATGGAGTCAAAATAATTAGCAATATTCATTCCTGTATCCAAATCTTTCTAAACTTTGAGCGTTTGGGTCAGTCCTCACCTCCCACTGAGCAGCGGCTGGCAATCTCCCAGAACACCAGGCCCATGGCGTAGATATCAGCCCGTTTGAACGACTCAAAGTGCTTCATGTTGATGGAGTCATCCAGCACCTCTGGAGCCATGTACCTGACAGGGAGCAACATGGACCGTTACCCAACACATTCCTCAGCATGGAATCAAGATGCATTTCATACACAAACACCAGACAGTGATTGGTGTCAGTACTTCATTCATCCATAACGCTGCAACCCATAAAGCCAAATATCTGACATATTTCAGCCTGTGTACATTCTGACTGGATGCTTCTCACCTTAAAGATTCTAGCAGGGAATGTATTTTATCCAGATTGGACTAGAACTGAATAAATGTCATCTCTGCAGCACAAACCATGTCCATGAAACACTCGCTGAAGCTCCTGGGTGCTTTAATGTACAGTAACTTTTGGTTACAAACACACTCCGTACTTGGAGTAAACATCTTTCCTTCTCAGCCTAAGAAAGGAAACCATTTCAAGACAGCAAATGCCTGCATTTGGAAAGGATTTGCTGTGAA
Source organism: Alfaro cultratus (assembly GCA_903066825.1). Classification (NCBI taxonomy): domain Eukaryota; kingdom Metazoa; phylum Chordata; class Actinopteri; order Cyprinodontiformes; family Poeciliidae; genus Alfaro; species Alfaro cultratus. The sequence goes on along the minus strand of CAEFZX010016814.1, from coordinate 774 downwards.
GTAAATACTCCACCACAGAGCACACTAGTCATCAGAACTGCTCTAGTTCTTACAGGGCCATGTTTGCACATAATCAAGCGAAGCCAGCAGGAAAGAAGCTAGAGAGCGTTCTACAGTCACTAATGTGAAAACTGCAACTCTGCAGCAAGGAGCTGTGATTCAGCTCCTTCTGTCATTAAATCATTAAAACAGTTTTAGAGTGCTGCTATTAACTAACAGCTTCCTCCACGTCTGGCTGGATACAAAGAGCTACTGAAACATCAACATGACTGAAACTAGTTCACTATGACAGAAATGCTTGTTGACTGAAACTAAAGACGTTCCCTTCAGGCTGGCAGGAGTCTGTTCACTTAGCCTGAAGAACAAAATGATGTCAAGATGAAAGTATATATACATATACTGTATATATACAGTACAGACCAAAAGTTTGGACACACCCTTCTCATTCAATGGGTTTTCTTTATTTTCATGACTATGAAAATTGTAGATTAGACTGTAGAAAAACCTGACAGGTCTCACCTGTGAAGTGAAAACCATTTCAGGTGACTGACTACCTCTTGAAGCTCATCAAGAGAATGCAGAGTGTGTGCAAAGTAGTAAACACAGCTAAAGGTTGCTACTTTGAAGAAACTAGAATATAAGAATATTCTCTTGAAGCTCATCAAGAGAATGCAGAGTGTGTGCAAAGTAGTAAACACAGCTAAAGGTTGCTACTTTGAAGAAACTAGAATATAAGGCGTATTTTCAGTTGTTTTACACTTTTTTGTTTAGTAC
>CAEFZX010016811.1:0-34156 GCA_903066825.1 Alfaro cultratus | reverse complement strand
TTAAAAAAATCAATAAAAATGTTTTTTTTTTTTCCCCCTGTTTTTTTTTTTTTTTTTAAAATTTTAAAAAAAAAAAAAAGTTAAAAAAAAAAAAAAAAAAAAAAAAAAAAGAGAAAAGAAAAAAAACACAGAAGCAGGGTCGAATAATTCTCCGATGAAAGGTGGGAGGCTTAAAAGCAGCCCTTTCTGCTCAAAAACGGATCATTTAGTCCTCGGAGTTGCGTCCAATGCGAGCTCAGCCTGACTAAAAACTTCCTGATCTAAACCAGCAGAATTCCCAAAAGTGACGAAAGGTTTCCAAAAAGTAGAGGAAAAAGAAATGAGAGAGAACCCACGTCGAGTCGCTGAGCTGCTCTCAGATACGCGCTGCGTCGAGTGCGTGTGAACTGCTTTTTTTTTTTTGCCCCCCTTCAGATCGATTGCGCTCTGACGCTGTGCGCTGTGTGTTAACGCCGCGGCGCAGTCTCCTCTCTTATCTGACGCAGAGGGCCTCCCCTTCGCGATAAAAACCGGTTCTTATTTCTATTTAGATAAGGAACTGCAGGTAATGTGCCTTTTCCTCGCCCTGGGACGAGACTGATTGACACTGAAGTGCACCCCTTCTTCTTTTTTCTTTAATGGCCTTTCCGGCACCCATTGAACTTTTTGGATAAGGGTATCGCCCACATTTGCCCCCCGTTAACAAACAAAAGACGATCTGGCCTGCAGAGAGGAGTGCGAGGTAAACTCTGATTTGCATGAACAAACAAACAGGCTGCCGGTGACTTGTCGCGCTCCTAGTTTATGGACAAATGCACGAGTGGGATGGATTTGTACCCCCCGCCCCCCTCTTAGATGACTGGTGATTATTATGGTCTGTTTTTACCATTACGCACGGGGTGCCCCTGTAACCCTCCTCCTATTGGCTTCTCCCTCGACGTGATCTTCGCGAATTAGTGCTGACTCTGAACGCTGCGGGGATTTGGAAGCTTTTGTCTGCAGACTTTTCTCCCTGCTGAAATCAGTGCAACGATGATCAACTCCAGCAGTTTCCGCCCTCTCTTTAACCACACACTTCCATGCATCCCCAAAGTGATTTTTTTATCATGTTTTTTTTGTTGTTGTTGTTGTTGTTTTTTGCTTGATCTACACAGATTTACCTTCCATTTCCCGGGTGACAGTGCTGTAGTGCATTTTACAGTAACTCCGGCTGTCCAGACCGGTGCCTTGTTTGTCAAACGCCGCGTTTCCTGCTTGCTCTGCAGCCGAAATCAGAGAGGCAATACTGAAAGCATTCGCCTTTGGAGAGAGGGGACCAATGTCGTCCATAGGCAATTGACCGAGTCTTTATAAGCCGACCCGCCTCCTCCTCATTCTACTTCACCGCCGCCACCAGCCGCGCAGAAAGCAGGAGAAGGCGGCTCTGCGCGGTGCAGATGAACATGCGCCAAAAAGGAAGTTTCTCACATTCCGCCACCGGCCGCCGCGTCGTGCGAGAGTTTGGCTAGTAAGCGCTCCCCTCGAAAGTAGTCCAGGTACAAAAGGTTTCCCGGACGGATCGAAGTGTGGCACATCCGTAAAGAGTAGTGATCCGTCCTCGCTTCTCCTCCGATCACCGGCAGGGTGTTGCTGTCTGAGCCGCGCTACGAAGAGAATCCACTGCTGCCACGAGATTGTCAAAAGTGAGCGAGACAGATCCACGCCTCCCCACCCCCACCCCACCAACCCCTGCACAACTGCAGGAAAAACGCGTCCTGCACTCTGCGCTCAATGTTTTATTTCAATAAGTTCTTGTCACTCATTTGAATTGAACAGCAACGTCACTGAACTCCCGTGCGCCTCTTTCCCCCCTCAGTAAAGTCTTGCTTTAGGTGCGCGCGCGCGTTTCAGCGACCTGAGCTCAGTGGAGCCTCCAGCATGCACCGAGCCTTTCTGCAACACCATAGGCTACATGTGAAGCTGAAACATCTTAGCTGCTGAGTTTAAGTTCAGTCGGAAACCTTGACAGCAGATACGTCTCTTCTATTGTGAACATTTAAGTGACTTTTCATATTGAGACAAAGAGACGTCACTGATACTGAACTTTCTTGAAGGACTTACAACTTTTAGATATTTGGAGAACTTAGTGCACACTTTTTAAACTCAGGGATAATGTTTTTTTTTTTTTTTTTTTTACTCATCATAAGAAACAATATTGTAAATAATATTTACTCTTTGCACAACCTGCTGTATTCCGACTGGTGCATTTTACTGAAAAGCAAAAACAATCATTGGTCAGTAAACAAAGTGAGACACTGAATGAGTTTCTGCAGGCCTAAGCTGGACTTGACCTCTACGCCTCCTGCTGCTTCTATCGGGGCTCGGCCACATGTGCGGCAGCTTAAGATGAATTTAATTTGTAGAAGTCGAAGCGATGGGAGCGGATGGCATTTATTTTACTCTGTTGGAGCCGGTAATGGGATGAAGGAGGATTTCAGCCCTGTTTGTTTTGGATGTTGCTCAGTGGGAGGCAGAGAGCACAAACAAACTACTGACACATTCTGTTTGGATCAGATAGATAGATAGATAGATAGATAGATAGATAGATAGATAGATAGATAGATAGATAGATAGATAGATAGATAGATAGATCGGATGGTAGTCAGTTTTTTGTTTTCTTTCAGTCAGTGCCAGTTCACTTCATCAATGCCAAATCGGAAGCCATCTTTGTAAACACTCAGGTGCTAACAGACAGAAAACAGAGGCGAACCGAAATGGGACGCGACCGCGCAGGAATCCGCCTGTGCAGCGGACAGGCTGGTGAAGGCATTCAGCGCCGCAGAGGCTCCAATGCACACAGAAACACAGAGAAGCAAAGCTTTCAGCAATCTGCATTTGTTCCCTGAAATCACCACTATGAAATATGAAAAAGTATGCATAGATTTTTATTTTTTTTTAGAATGAAATAAGTGTGTTATAGAAACCCATTTTTAGAGTATTAAAAGTATTGAAGATTTCAATCGAGAATCTTGGCTTGCGCACGTAATTTTAAATAATCAATCATTTATTGCATGAACCGATCTACTTTGATTACAGATGGAGAACATTTCAATCAGACTTTAACTGAACATGCAGTTTCAGTCAGAGTGTCCGACAGAGAAAACGTAATGAGTTTATTAACATGTAAATATGTAGTAGAAGCTTTAGTTGAATCTGGCCTGAGACTTACTGTAGATCAATGTTCTGTGTTGGAGGAAGGATTAATGTGTGTGTACAGCTTTACCCAGTTCAGCTCGAGCAAATGATGAAATCAAACTTGCTTCTAACCCCGAGGCAATCACCAATTACATGTAGTTATCAGAGGAAATATTTACATGTCACCTTGTTAGGGTGTATTTGAACCGTTTATTCTTATTTTAATAATGTTTTGTGCTTTAATCACAAATCTGTAATTTTCCCCCTTTTTTTCTCCTCAAAGAAGACCAAAAACTGATTGGATTTTAAAGAATTTGTACAAGTTTTCTTTTTCAGCAGTCAAAGTAGCATAATGTCAACGAAAAATATTTCCAGGTAAAATATATCCAGACTGTCACTGTTACACTACAGATGGATAATCAGCTCTGAAAGTTCAAATCTGATTTGAATAATTTCTTTTCCTTTGAGACATGGACTCTTCTCGATAAACAACAACAAAAAACAAAGAGTGATTTAAAACTGTTTTTACAAATAATAGTAAGGCACTATCCCGTTTAAATTACGTCCAAATAACAATAAATGTATCTGGGAAAAAAGAAAAAAATCGCAGCTTGCGACCTGAAAACAAAGTGAGGAGAAACTGTCACTGATTACAGAATTTCAGACCAACAATGTTTGCCTATTGGATGACAGAGTGATACAATAATAGACGTTTTTGGGTTGACAGCTGCAAATATGGCTTACCGTAATAACCTGACCTGTTTTGGAGATTATTAATGATTTTTCATTAGCTGCCAAAATGAAAAATCCGAAAATCTTGAGAAGTGTGAATCTGCTTGATAGCTGGTGATTAGAAAATAGAAGGTAAAAATAAGGTAGAAATTTAGTGCACGCGTTTGTTCATGCTGGTTCATGAGATGATAATAATAATAATAATAATAATAATAATAATAATAATAATAATAATAATAATAATAATAATAATAATAATAATAATGATAATAATATTAATATTAATAATAATAATATTTTGTGTGAGAGCGCGAGGCTTAGGCATTTTCAGCCATATGGATGGCATTTGGCGCGCGTTTTTACGCACCAATCTGCATGTTTTCTCCTTGATGACTGTACAGATAAATTAGTGTGATTGGAGGAGTGTCTTTGAAGCACAGTCCCTAACACGTGTAGCCTATAATTACGTCTCCCAATGCAGGATATTTTCCAGGTCTGGTGATAGTTTTCCCGCTGTCTTATTTAATCTTCTGGTCCTCGTGAACTGGGCGCCTGTGTGGTCCTGCGCGTCCTGTTGTAGTAACACGGCACACCATCAAACCAAAAACTCCTGCCTCATTAAACCAGCACAGATGAGCTACCGTCAAGGCTCGGTGGCAGCCATTTTTTCCCCCTGCTTTTGGTAAACAGAGATGGGACTGAGTAGTATCTGCGCCTAGCTGCGAGCGCGCTTCCTTTCCTTTCCCCTCTTCTTCTGCAATAAAACATCATGTCCTCCCTGATGTTTTTCAGGAGTCAGAGAAGGATGCCCATGTGTCCGGGCTTAAATTTAACGAGCCACTCTGCATCACAGACACGCTGATAAAGTTATTGCAGCAACACGCCCCAGCTTACTCAAGTAATCATAAAATCAGCTATTTCACATTCATGCCCCGCGACTTGGGCTGTGCGGCGCACTGCACTTATAAAACCCTATCCTGTCTAAATATTAGTCTAAATCTCGGTGCAAGAAGGAGAGGAAGCTGGCAGCTGACAGGAGAGGGCCCGGGGTGTCCGGTCTCCCTGCGGGGCCTCGGGGAATGTGCTGAGAGACGCGCGCAGCCACACAGAGAAGGAAATATTCCACCAGGTACCACGCTCCTCAGGGGCAACTTTATGAGGAGGGGGAAGAAATAACTTCAAAACATTTTTAAAATGTATTGAGCTTCTTCACTGAATCATTTTCACTCTGTTTTAATTATTTTTTGAGGATGCGATGCATGCTAAATCTAATGTTCAGCGACGCGCCTTTACATTAAATAAGACCAAATGAGCATTACGTGACTTTGTATGTGTGTTTTATTTAATTTCCAAGATTAATGTTATTTTATTTCTTTGTCACTGCGATTAAAGTGGTCAGGAGAAATCAAAGCACCACTGCGCTTTAGTATCTATATGGCCTTTCATAATGTAATTTAGCTCAAATGACAAGCTTCGTACTTACTCATTATTTTTTTACATATTCATATAACATATTATTAATTATTATTATTTATTAATAATAATAATAACTATTATTATTATTAATAATGATTCTAACTAGTGTAAAATTGTTCCAGTTGCGCATAAGATCAACAGGTGCAGGCATCCTTTGTGTCATATTAATTAGTTAATACCTTCAGTCTCTTCTCTATTTTACACGCACGCGCAGCCTCGTCTTTGAAATGACGTCTTCGACGTCTACCCTCACGTCTTCACCCTTTATTATTTTTTATTTCGTTTCCATAATTTGAACACATTTCGGCTTTTTCGATACTTTTTCTGTGGCCTTTGCTGGTTTTTATAATTAAAATTTTATTCGCTTTTTTTTTTTTTTTTGCCTTGTATTTGAATGAATTTGAATGTCGCAGTCGGCCCTGAACTAACCTTGTGTTACAGGTGCTTTTAGATTTGAATCACTCATTAGTGGCTCCTCGCTGACCCTTGAAGTCGTGATTCTTTGTCCAGTCCTGACACAAAAACAAAAGCTGGAAATTTGCCGCTATAGGAAATCTGAATTTCGGAGTGGTTACATATAAAGCCCTTTTTCCCCCCCCTTTTCCTTTTTTAGTTTTAGAAATAAAAGGAATGTTTTTTGATTAAGGAAATAAAATATATTTTATCTTTGCAAAGAACCCCCCCCCCCCAAAAAAAAACAAAAAAAAACACAAAAAATTTAAAAATAAAGAAATTAAAAAGCAGCTAATTTGGCATATAAATGTTGTTTTCCTGTCCAACCTTGTTCTCTTGGGGTTTTTTTCTGTGGGTCACCATTAAAAGGACACGTGCATAAAACACAATGGACATGAACACAATAGCTGACCAAAGGTGAAAAACATGATTCCCTTGTGTCAGACTCGGGCAGTGTCCCACAAAAATTCCCACACATAAAAAAAGCCTAAGCAAACTATGGAGGTTTTTTTTTATTATTATTTAAAATGGAAGAGGATGGAAGAGGAGGTTTGTATTTTTAGAACCTTCTTTACCTCATGCATGAGGTAAATGCATGGAAACTACCTCCCAGAAATTACTGTAAATCACTATTTGCCTGGTCAGGGTTTTTTTATATTGTCTTGCTAATTATTTGCAAAACAGTAATTGGTAAATATGAAAAAATATTAAAAACCTTGATAAAACACTTCTGATCAGGAGTGTTTTTTGTGCATTGAGTCGTTCATTTACATCTAGCTTCTTGTTCTCTTTATTTGCATGCTCCTAATCAAATAATTTCTTTTAAGGTGTGTTTTGTGTACAGCTGAAGCAATAAATTAGAACACTGAAACATTTGGCAGCAGTAAAACACAAGCCGTTTGCAAAGAGAACATGGACAGACTGAATTGAACTCGAATGCCCCAGGAGTTATGTAGAAATATGTCAAATATCACTTTTCTGCCATAAAGTTTGTCAGTTGTTTGTCTCGTGTGATGTCATCAACCAAAAACCATGTTTAGACTTTTTAAAAAAAAGATTTTTATATATATTTTTTTAATTTTTGATGTTAGAGAAAAAAGATACCTAACCAGAAAATAAAAAAACCCTTGCTACTTTTATTTATTCAAACTAACATAAATCTTAAAAATGAAGAGAGGAAAAGCAATGTTTTTACTTTTACCCTCTCCCCCCCTTTACAGAGTGTCACTTCTACTATTTATTTATTTTGGGAACTCCACATGTCATTTCAGAACCAATGAACACGGGCCTGACGGCTGTCAACAGATCCCCACACAGGGTCCTACCGCCCTCTGACTGGGATCTGTTTCTGATGCTTTTCTAAAGAAGACACCATCTAACTACCTGGACATTACTATAAGATGTTTCAATCATCTGTGGCTTGACAAAATACAAAGTATATTCTTTCATTTGATCAGAAAATGAACTGAATAACTCATGCATTTGTAAACTCATATTACATACAAATAAAAAATACCTCTTTCTGGTTAGGTATGATTGAGACGGGTTATGCAGAGCTAAAAAAAACGAAGCAGCAGAAAACAGTTTGGAATGTGTGCAGGACATCAGAGGGGTGGGGGCGTGAGTGGGTGGGGGCGATCTGCGCTCTGACTCAGATCCCTTTCAAAATCACTTCGTCTCTTTTCCCCTCCCGTCTTTGTTTTAAAACTGGGAAGCTTTTAGCTTTTGAAAAGTATCCTTTTCCTATCTGCGGCGCGGCGGTCCCGCTCGTCATCACCTCGCCTCCCCCTTGTCCCATCCCCAGTCCTATTGGAGTTCTGGTAAATAGCTGGCATTCCTGCCACAAAGAACCGATGATGTGGACCTGGGGCCTCCGTGATCTGTCCAAATTAATTAAGGCCTTTCTTCTCTCCAAGCAGGATCCGCGGCCTTTGTCTCCCTAATACGTCTTGAGCCTGGTATTAAACGTGAGGGCAGAGTCTGTGCTCATTATAAATCTGTCACTGCCTGCTTGGCTCTTCCCAGCCTGGCCCCTGATCCTAAATAGGCTTCACTGTAGATCCTCCAGCTCGGCTCTCGCTCCTCGCCTCCTCCTTAGCTGCTCCCCACAGGCTCAGTATTTATTTAAATATGAGAAGGCCTGCTTGTTGTTTCTGGCAGAAGGGGTTAGAGGCTGTGACCCCCCCACCCCTCTCCCTTCCCTTCTACCACCGCCTCATGCCCCTCATTCCCTAAGCATCTTCCATCCCCTGTCCTTCCTCAAGTTTGCTTCTGCTGATTTTGTGAACTTGAACCAAAGGTCTGTTGCCAAAAGACCAATACAGACCGGTCCACTGTGCACATGCACAATCCTATTGGTGTTTGAGTGCATGCATGCATAACGGCATGCCTTCTCAGGGTGAAAATTAATTACTTTGCTTGTGGAGTTTATGTCCAGGCTAGTAAAGTGGTCAGAGGGAGCATTCACACCAGCCCTGTTGGGTCCACTTTTATCAAACTATAGTTCATTTGCCTAGAAAGTTTGGTTCAATTGGGGAGGTATGAACATGCAATAGACCAAAAAAGCGAACTCTGCTCCACCTACCAACCTAAGTCTTGGTTCAGTTGAAAGGAACTTTGGTGCGGTTTGATTGAACGTGATGCAAGTGGACTGGAGACCTCTCCAAAAACAGGACGTGCGCTACAGTGCAGGACATGCTGAGTAAATACAGCATAAACGATTGTGATAGTCTAGCACTAGCGGGAGAAATGTCTTAAAAAGACAAAAGAGAAATCTTACAAAGGTTAAATTCTGACATCATTACTTCCTCCTTACATTTTGTGAAGAAGGAAGCTGTGCTCAGTGTCTTCTTCGGTGGTTTTTGTATAATTTCCTCTGGTTGTTCTTGGTGCAGCGCCATCACCAGTGAGGAGGGTAAACAAGTTGTAGTAACTCCACCAATTGACAATGTGGCAAATGTTGCAATTTTGGTCCCCAATCAAACAGAGCCTACTGGAGTCTATCAGATAAGAAAACATCCTAAGTCTCTTTGTTTTCTACTCTGTAATGCTAGAAAATACGCCATGCAGATGCAGAATCCCATCAGCCCATATCAACAAAGAGCACAACCTAGTTCTGGTGAGGTGACAAGACCGTGTCTCAAATTTGAAAAGCTAAAGGTATTTAGTGTGGATTTGACTCTGCAATCTGTCCTGTAGCAGCAGGATCAGGATGGCCTCTGAGTGGGAGCAAGAAGTGGAAAACGTGTCCATTAGACACCCCTACATCAACCCCAGACAGTAAAATTAGGGGATCAAGAGGCGTGCCGTGATTTGACCTCCTGGATTGCCGATAGCACTCTCCTTGAGCAGAGGAGACAGGAAAACGAGCTATAGTGTATTTTATGAAATGGCATACATGAGACGCTGGCTGACGGAGAAAATTGTGCTTTTCCTGTGCTCCTTTTCGACAATGAAGGATTATGAGGAGGAAAACAGCATACTGAATGCAGCCAATGCCATTTGAGGCGGGTGTATGTTCCCAGATTCTGTATCGTTGGCATGACTGTGGATCAGCTGATAATTCACCCTTTCCTCCATCAACCCGACTCCATGTGGCGCAAATTTTCCCCCTTCCAGAAAATGTTTACGTTGAGCATAGCTTGGTGTAAAATGACCTGCCGAGTTTTATTTTTTTTGCTCAGTTGTGGTGTATCTTGGGATCAGTTGTATCTCAGGTCTTCAGGTCACAGATCTCGCTCTGTGGCTCTTGTCATCCAGTCACGCACAAAATGTGTCAAAAGTGGCCTCCACCAATCACTGCGAACGCTCGGCAGTCTGATGCTAATTACAGCGATTCATCATGTCAGGCTCTCCCTGCCACCACATGTTTGTTTTGATCTCTTCCTTTGCCGCACAGTGACAGTGAAAGATGAGGGACCATGTGGCGGGGGGCCGGCGCTGTGCCACAAAAATCCAGCATCACAGGCAGCCACTCGGGGTCCCAGCTTGGGGGTTCTGCGTTCAGGCCGCGGCCTTGTGGCACGGAGCTCCATGTCGAAGTTTGGAAATAGGAAGCTCAGTAGGAGGTGGGGGGAAGATTTAACCGGTGTGCTAATTGCAGACCCAAAAGTGTAACTTTAGGTGATGGGGGGATTAAGGCATGTTGACTTGTGTTCACCAGGGGGGCTAAAGTGACACTCGGTCCCCGCTGAGCGGACAGTTCCTGGAGCCCCTGGATTGGGGCTGGGGGGTCTGGGTCACATTAAGGAGGTACTGTGTGGCCCGTATGGGCCGTGCACATGAGCAGCTTCTCTAAAACAAGCACTGCTGTGTCCGTAATGTCAAACACTTCCTCCTCCTGCATCCATTAGGCAGCTTTGGTGGCGGCGAGGAACATTTGAGAAGCAAAGAAAAAAACAAAAGGTCCAGAGATTACATGACTCTGGGTAATTAAAGCTGTTCTCTTATTTAAAAGAAAAATTTTAATACATTTTGGATAATTATGCTTTCATCTTCATATTCATGTTCTTTGTAAGTCAGATTTTTAAAAAATCGGATTTAAACATTGCAGGAAATATTGCTGTTTATTATTTGTGTCCAAAATGGTTCACATTGTTTACTCTCATTAGTATGAACTAGACAGGAATTTGAAATATACTTCAATGTCTCTGAAGTATTTATATATAGATATATAAATAACATCAAAAATAAAGAATATCAAAAAACAATAAAATATAGTTATTTTATTGTTTTAGCAACCATTTAAAATATAAAAATAAGAGCGTACAACAAACTACAGAAATATGAAATAAAGGACATCCACAGTGGCCAGTATATTTTGCCAATATGCAACAATATATTTGGTATATTTATAATCATATATACCAAATATATAACACCTTATCTAGTCTACAATGAAAGGACTGCAAAATCAATGAATATTTATTTTCAAATAAAATAAAATTTCTACTGCAGTGATGAAGAACCTCCAATGCACACATTTAGAGTACATTCTGTCCCATCTGAAATAATCATGAAGGAATATAGAAACAACTTCCTAGTGCAGACAAGTAGAGATAAAACTTCATCTTCTGGAAATACTTCACAATAAAATTATTATACTTTTTTTTTATTTCACCGTTGAGTTCCATTTATTTACCAGCTTTCAATAGCTGTATTTACACTTGAATTATTCACCTGGATAATACTTTCATAGAGGCATTCCATAGGCTCCTATCATCATTTCCCGCTTCGCAGAATGTGGGTCGACCTACTGACAGACGAACGAGGCAACACGGATGGGCAGAAATCTTTCTCATCATACGTGTTGAAGCAGCCTCCCATGTGACTCCGTCAGAGGGCCTCACCACTGAGGTGAACCGAACGGGAAGGGGGAAAAAAAATCACCCTTGTGTTTGGGTCTGATTTCTCAGCTCATTAATCCTCTCTGTGGTCATACAGTGTGTCTCACAGACTGGCATCATTTAGCCATCTTGGATGTAATGATATTTATTTGAACATGTCCTGTCCTGCTGCATTTCTCTGACTATCTGACATCACCTCCTGCTCACCACGTTGTGTTTACTCAGGGCGACGGCATCACTTTATCATTTTCCTCTTATTTCTCTTGCTTGACAAGTTGTATAATCTGCTGACATTAATTTTGTCCTGTTTTTTTTTTTTTTTTTACCTAAAGACTTCTGAAAAATCTTTTTGCTGAATAACTTTCATTGCAGAAAATATTCTCACGTTTTAAAAATGTGCATGTGAAAGCAACTTTAAAAGTATAAAAAATATTTTGAAGTGAGCAAAAATCATAACACATTGTAATTTTAATGGTTACAGTACATATTTTTGATTATAGTTTCACTATGTACAGTGATTTTTAAATGGGTTATAATCTCTGGCTTTGACAGCAATTCATTGAACTATAATTAAATCAATGCATTCTTAGATTACAAAACATATTAGTTGCAAGCTGTGGATGTAAAAACAACTTTTTATAAAAGTATGATAAATAAAAATAACGTGATACTAATACGAGCAAAAATCACAACACACTGTAATTTTAGCAGTACAATAAATACTGTTGAATTATCTCAGGTTTGTTTAATAGAGTTGTCTCATTGTTCATTTTTTAAACTAGAAATCTTTGCAATTCATTTTGCTGTAATTAAATTAATACATTGTTGAAATACAAAACCTGTTAGATATATGTTGTTATTTTAATTTTAACAGCATTTGAGTTCTGTTGCTGCTTCCTGCTACATTGCTGATCTGTTCTGATCCCAACAACAGATTAACTTTGGGGAAGGTCTGGATGGAGAGAGGGTGTATGTAGGCGTGTGTGTGTGCGTGTGTGTGTATGCGGGCGTGTGTGTGTGTGTGTGTGTGTTGCAGGCTTCATAAAAAGCAGGAGCTCCCCTGTGTGGTTTGCTCTTGTAAGAACACCTGGCACTGGAGGGTGAATGTGGGGGTCTGGATCTGAGTGAAGCAGCATGATGAAGACCTTTGAACCCGGTTGTAAAACCCAGAGATACTAAAAAGTACAAATGCAACCTTTGGTATAGTTGTGCGTGATCAAAATCAGGTGAAACATTGCCGATTCGGGTAATACACGCGTCTCTTTCGGATGTGCTCGCTCCTCAGCCTGTGTTCACTTTGTCGAGACCACACCCAGAAGACTCCATCATCACGCTTTCTCCCTACATGACACAGTTATGACAACAATTCTGCCAATATTCATGCACACACCTCATGCAGATCCACACAAGACTTCTGGTGTTTACGTGAGCAAATATGCTCATGGAGGCTCCTCGTTTTCGCCGATTGGTGGGAAGCATTTTTTTTATGTTGTCGTTGGTTGCTAGCTGGGATGTTTCTCGGCTTCAGAAGGAGCCCAAAGCAGGATCAGGTGTCCCTGTCGAGTATTTTCAGATTGCATGAGCTCTCTCTGGACACTGGACACTTCATTGACCCCCCACCCTCCAAATATTTACCTGACTTGTCTCAGTGGGTGGTGGCCCATCTAAAGAAACATGTATACACACGTTCACAATGATGGATTTTTTAGCATACACACACAAGGGCTTTACTGATTTATGTTTTGAAAGTCGATATGGATGTTGTTTAGGCCCAAGTTAAGTCATGGTCCTTTGACATTTTTCTGTACTTTCATATCTAAAAATATGTAATTTTTTGATTTTATAAAGCACACGCACCATTACCAAATTCTAAACTTGACCCATTTTTAATTTTCTTCTTTCATTTTTGTGCACCATACTGATATAAATAATGATTTTGAATTTTTTTTGCAATAAAACAAAGGTATTCCTATAGAAGTAGGAAATAAACGCACATGCACAATATGAAATAAATGGGGAAACACACAAACTTGCTCACAGCACCCACGCAACTCCATTCCCGAGTCAGGCCTCATTGGTGTCGACGCTTTGAAGTTGTCGGCTGCTTGTTTACTGATACAAATTAGCAGGTTGGCAGTCTTTGGAGGAGCAGAGAGCGTGGCCGGCTTTCTGGGTGGTGGGTCCTGCCTCTTTAAGACGGCAGTCCAGCTCGTCTTCTTCCATCCATTCTGCTCAACACCCAAACAGTGGAGGAATGCTTTCAGATCGTCTCGTCAGGCGGACGGTCCTGTGTCAGGTCGCTGGAGGCCGAAGTAAACAGACCTCTTTAGGATGGTCTTCAGGACGTGTCCTCATGTTCCTTTGAAGGCCTTTGATTCTAAAAAAATATATGATATTTAATTCAGGGAAGGAAAACTAGTTTCTTGTTTACATCTTTAGTTAAATGTAAAGTCGTTACATTTCCATTTCTTTCATTGTTTCACTGTAAGTGAGAAAATTGTAACATTTTCATGAAGTTGCCAAAATTATATAATGGGATGCTGAGCTATGCATTGCAGTCTAATTACAGGCATCCTGATTTAGCTGAGAAACAGGAATCTGCTTCGTACAGAGGAGTGTGTTCAACCAGTAAGGAGTGAAGAAGCCAATGAGCGTGGATCTCTGCAGTGTGAGAATGACACACTCCCAATGACTGGTTTCTATTTACAGTTATATTTGTGTGTGTTTGTATGATGTACTAAAGCATACAGTTTAGTGTAACCAACAAAATTAAGCTGATACACAGCTGCAATGAGGAGAACTATTTCATTAAAACCTTTAGTAACATTGTGTCACATCTCTATAGCATTAAAATAAGAATATTGTTAGATGTTTTTCTGTTCCTATTTTCCAAGTAAAAAACAGGAAATGCATAATTACATTACATGCTGTCGACTATTTGATTTCATCTAAATGCTTAGACTCTCATAGACTGAAATATTCTAGCACCCCCTTTAGGCCAGTTTGTGAACTACTGAAAAAAATTGAAATCCGCTAGTTTTGTGAAAAAAAGAGCTTGAGTAAGCAAGATGCAAGAGGGTTTTTGACTAACTCATGCATGTGTGTGTGTGTATTATGTGAGGTGTGGCTGCTTTGAAGCTTGATCTTTACTGAGGAAAGGAGCTATCTGCCCCTCACCCAGCTAACCACTGAACTACTTCCACCCTGTCACTCCCCCAGTAGTTTGTGTCAGCCGTCACTGTCAGTCATTGAGTGGTCTGTGTGTGTGTTGCGTTTGTGCTTGTGTGTGCGTGTGTGTGGGATGGCGTGCACTAGCGTAGGCTGAATAAACAGGTTTCGAGTTTCCTCTGAAGTGTCTACAATATTATTCCTTCCAAATAAAATAAGGAAATATGTCACACAGATGAAAGTAGCACATTACTTGATAGGATGAGATCACATTGGTCAAAGAGGATTGCAAAGAAGGGTTAGGTAATATGTTGCCATGAAAACTCCACAAACATAAATTAAACTCAGAGCGCTGCCTAGGTTTTGATAAGTAAAAACAGTAATCATCCTTCACTGCTAGAAAATGTAGGGTTTCGTTTTACACCCACACACGAGCCTATCGCACAGTTTTTATTGTTTTTCTCCACAAACTTGAATTAAGGGATTTCAGGCTGTAAAAATTGTCATTTATCGTCCCACTGATTCCCAGACACGACGCTGAGTTATTACATATTAGCAGATTAGCTCATGTCAAATTAATCTGAAATTTTCTCCCTGGTGATGTCACCTCTACTTGTGTTTTCGTGTGTTTGTGTTCTTGTGTTGCCAAAAACCTGATAATAGGGACACGTTCCTACTTGCACCCAGTTAACAAATAGCTGTAAACATTTGGAAGCAGCAATAAAGACTCAACTTCAACGTTTATCAGATACTAAGGTTTGATGGTGAGATGTGTTGGATTGCATCGCAGGTGAACAATAGTCTTATTTCATGCAAAAATACAGTGTTAGTGTTTGGGAAAGAAAAAGTGATATAACCCTTTATTTAAAATTTCACTTTGGAATGGATGGCAGACATTTCTACATCAGTCAGCTTTTAACAGTTAGACGGATGGGTGGGTTAGTATGGAACTGTGCACATTTTTATGTCTTTTTCCAGACCTGCAAAATATTTAATTCAAATTCTGTACTCTTTTGGACTTCATAGGAAACCCATGGGACACCGGACCTCTGGTACTCCTGGGTACTGTTGCAACCCATGACTAGCTAAAATCCAGAAATATTGTAGATTTTCTCTAAAAACGCTTATTACTGCCATTTCAACAGTTCACACACCAAGTATACCATAATTTGCATTAATACCACAATGGAAACCATCTTAGCCCTATTACATCTAAGACCTACAGAGTCCCTTATCTTGAACACTAATATCTTTAGATATGCTGCACAGAAAATCAACAGATAGATAAATCTTCAAATCCTGAACAACAAGCAGGGGTTTTCTATTGTAAACACTACAAAAATAACGTGAACCTAGTGATCACTTCAATTTTGATACTGATATTATCTGCATTTCTCTAGTATTGGTCGACAATATTCATCGTTTAGCCTCCTAGCAACACCTTTCGTTTTGAGCCTCAGGCTTCCATCCTGAAATTTCTGCTGTTTCCTCAACTCTCAGTCTGTTTCCCACCTCCCCCTAGTTCACTGATTTATCCCCTGCTATGTTTTCCCTGGCCCACATGGCTCAGGAGTTTGCCCCAGCTCAACTCATCCAGAACCAATGTCTTTTGGATCCAGTTAAATAAATGGCCCTATAAATTTGCTCCAATAATAAGTCCGGGTCCTGCTGGAATGTGCAGCGGCTTGTTGAGGATGGGACCGGAGGGCTGGGGGAAAAAAATCCCTTCAAACCAGTGACAAGGAAAACTTGGGACAGTGTGAGAAACAGTGAATGTGTTGTAGACGATTGACAGTTTGTGTGCGTGTGTGTGTGTGTGTGTGTGTGTGTGTAAGGTTTATCCACTGGGACTCACAGAAAGAGTGGTCAAGAGGGAAGCAGAAGGACAGGCGGTGGATTCTGGGCCCTTGTCCATTTCTCTACCTTGAACGAGACCTTAGGGACACTTTAAATCAGCCCACCCAAAGACACACACACCAATCAGGGCTCTGTCAGACCCTTCTAAAACAAGACGAGTTGGGCATGATTGTGTGTGTTCCCTCAGCAGATGGACGAGATGTTTTTTCTCTACATGTTGCAAACATGAATGTCAGTTCTCATATCTTACTTGTCTCTGCATCAACAATTAGATTAAGTATTTTTGACTCTATTGTACAAGGCGTTCACTATAGTTGCAGCTGCTCTCCTTAAGAAATTATCACGATATCAGAATAAATATTAAGCCACAGTCCTCAGTGTGTTTAGTTGGGCTTTAACGTGATAAATGAAAACAACATAGAACAAGATTGTGAAGCGGCAGGGGAAAAGACTTTGTTTGCCTTTTGTAATTCAATCTCATTACAGTTGAAGTTGTTTTGTGAAACCATTTGAGATTTGTTAGAGAATATTAAGGCACAAACAGAATCAGCAAGAACAAGAGATGAGAAGCAGGTGAGGGACAATGTTATGTAGCAGTTTTAGGTCAGAACAGGTTACAAAACAATATCTAAAGCTCTGAACATCTGAAATAATAAAAAAAGTGTGCCATATAGGAATTATAGGAAACGTGTAAGAAAGTTACTTTGATCAGATTAGACCAAACTGATCTTTTTCTTTTTCGTCTGCATTCATTACATTAAGCATGAAGCCAACACTGTCCTTTACACACACAGTGTTTGTGTAAATTGGAACATTACTCATTCGATACATACTTTTACTCTAAATCAATTAATTCATTGCAAACCAGTGACATTTACATCAGCTAATACAGTTTGAATAAAATACAATGCTTGGTCACACAGACAATCTTTGACAGAAAAAAAAAGAAAAATAATAATAATAATACATATATATGTATATATTCCATATATCTTAGATCAAATCTGTAATGGCGGATTAGTTTTTCTCCAAAATGTTTTCTGGAGCATCCCTCTTGTGTTTACACTTCACATCCAAAACTGAACCACCTAACCTGTTAGCATAATTATAGAGTAGTACTTGAACTCTGACCTGACTGTCCAACAAACATGCTCTTTACAGAAGCAAACTTTGTTTTTTTTTTTGTTTTTTTTGTTGCGCTTTGCTTCCACCACAGTCTGTGTGTTTACCTTCATCTCATTTCTCAGCTCTAAATGCGGCAGCTGGCTGGTAGCACGTGAGAAAAATGTCTGACCGCTTCACAAACCAGCCCTGCGATACGAGCCTCTGTGGGAAAAGGGGCAGCTCAGTATTATTTCTCCCACCTACAGAGGGACGTGCTTAACGCGAGGGCACGGGAGCACTGGCAGAGCGGTTCCAGCTCCGCATTCACACCGCAGCCCATTGGCAGCAGCAATGATTAAAAAAACACAATTTGTTTAATTTACTGATTTATTTCAAGTCATATAATAGAAATCCATGTTGAACCCCTTACAAGGTAAAGGGAACTATCAAGATAAGCAGTGATATGTGTGCAGTACAAACAAGTATTTATCTAATTCGTCCTATCAACAATATGTTTAGCTCAATAATTCAGTTAAACTGATGCAAAAATAATCCTTCGAATATAATGGTGTGTCAAACACATCCCCTCCGCCTGGTACTGTAAAACAAACTGTTGAAGCTGCAGGATATAACTTTTATAAAGAATGTATTTTTACATATTTGTTAAAACTGTCACCATGTCATGACAGTTAATCTGTGAAAAGATCAATTTCCTGCACCTCCTCCTGAGCCGCTGTTACTGTCTGAAGAAATGCACCAAAAACAACCAATGAGAGCCAGAAAGCAGGTCTTAATTCTGTCAATCAACCCTATATACTCACTGCTTAATGTGCTAATGGCGGAGAAAGAAGTTAATGTCACAGGGAAACTGTTTATCCGCGGTCATAAGTGGCTACGCTAATTAGCATTAGCATTCGTAACAGGACATTCTAGTCCAAGGAGAGAGGATGAGAAGTGCCACACGAGATTGTATAACAGATTATCTGTCTCACATCATACTGTCACAGCATAGTAACAGTTTTAACAAATAAAAAAAATATAAAAATATATTAAGAGGTTCGTATGACAGCTTTGTGGCAATATAAAGGAGGTGGAGCGTTCCCACCCCCAACACAGTGCACACAGCCTCACTCCTTCTGCCCTGTCCTGCTCAGGAGCTGAGTGACTGGTCCACTGTGTGATGCCAGTGACCCGTAACCCATTTAGTGCCTTAAATCGCTGTCCCCTGCCCCCCCCCCCCAACCCTCAGCTCCACCTCCACCTCTCTCCACTACCACACCACTAACCTCATGCCCGACTCCTTCAGATGGTGACAAATCACCTTCAGATCCGTTAAAAAGACCGTCCGGACCCCAGCGCCGCCCCTCCTTACAGCCTTGCCCCGTCTGCTCACAGAGAAGATCCTTCAACCTGAGATGAAGCAGTGGGCATAAACAACGCTGCCCAACACTCTCTTCATCTCTCTCCCTCATATCTGTGTTTTGATCAGACTTACACGGGGGAAAAATAAACATTGTTTGAGCAGGATGTTGACAGATCAGGTGGAAGAAGGGAGGACATTTATCATTCGGAGATCCGATACTGTTTGGTGCACGAGGGTCTAAACTTGTGTGTATGTTGCATTTATGTTGCATGAAATGATCCGTCTGAGTGTGTTTGCATACCTGTTGCTTGAATTGGTCTGCGTGTACTTATGTGTGTGTCTGGCTGCCAGGTGAGGCAGTAAATCTATCATTCCTGCTGCGTTTACCTACCACTTCACAGAGCTGTATGTCCAACGTAAACAACGTTTATCACTGCATGCAAATGAGTGATAAACGTTGAGCTTCTATAACTGCGGCCTACACAAAGACTCCATTCATTCTCTGTCCTGGCTTTTACCGGGGAAAGTGAATCTTACATCTGGGATTACAGGCTTATTCCTGACTCTTTATTGTTCCTTTTCTCTCTAAGATTAATTTTTTAAACTTTCAGATCGTAAACAGGATTGTGCTCCAAAGCCAACATTAAACAGTGAATGGTGTTATGACCAACACCATTCCACATAAATGTCATGCTTCTACCTTGGCAGCTCTTCAGTGAGCACAGGAGGCAAGATTTATTTCTTCCCCACCTTCTCTCCTCCTTATCTCCCCTTATTTCCTCTTCTTGTTACTCTTCACCTCCCCCTTTTTTCTTCTCTCGTTACTGCCTCCTGTCGAGGAGGCAACTGTAGGCATAAATTACAAGCAGCGATGCTTAGATTGAACTACACAAGCTGTAGTAACTATTGGATTTGTGATGATTCTCTGCCGAATGTAACCAACAAGCAGATCTTCACACTGAGCGAACGCAGCACGTGCTGTTGTAAATTACTCCCCCACTGGGAGTCAGGACAGATTTATAGGACACTAATAAGCACTATCTCTCAAGCAGATAGCGCTACAAGACTCTTGTCTGTGCATGTGTGTGAGGGAGACGGTGAATAGGAAGGGGAGGAAAGGAAATGAGAAATTTCCATTTGTCACACAAGATTTAAGTAAGAATATTTAGTGGACAACTGTCGGGATTTGCTTGGGTAAACCAGAATGTGGTGTCTTAAAAACAGTATACACAGGAAAAAGAAACGGAGAAAAGCAGAACTGACTTTAAATGTAATCCCAATAAAAGCATACAGCTAGCTGGATCACTGCGCAGCGAAAAGGTCCTGGAAGTGAAACTATGAGGTCGAAGGGTGCCAACATGATGACAAGAGTACGGTGCAACTCTTCCTCTTGAATTCCACTGAGCGTGTTTTTACCATGTACTTGTTTACAAAAAACATAACAAACAAAAAAATATGCCTTACCAGTAATCTAAGAATTTTTCATTCTTATTTAATTATAGGCCAAGTTAACCAGACACAGATCTTGATTTGAAAGCATACAACCTTTGTAACCTCTACTACAGAAAGCTCAACTCAACATGTAGCAAGCTTACCTGGAAACCTTGAATAGACCTGTTTAGTGTCTGAACCAGGACCTTTTATCCAACCGCACAACAGACGTTTTAAAACAAAGGAACTATGTTTATGGTATGGAAAACTAACTTTCTTCAGCATCCAAAACTACTGTGTGTGTATTTAATGACACACATTTTGACAATAAATAAATAAAATCAGCCAAATATTATGGAACAAAGAATAACTTTCAAAGTTATATTGGACTTTTACATCATGAATCCCCCCACAAAAATAAAAGTCATAACTTTCAACAATATGACAGTAAGTAGATGATAGCTTCTTCATTTCTTGAGGACAAACTACCTTTTTTAACAGCTGACAACAGAAAAAATATAAATTTTCTTTCAAATGTATACTTAAATTTCTAATGACCGATATTTAAAATTAGAATGAGATTTTATGCTTGTGATGAAAAAGGTAGATTTTACTGATTTATAGTGATTAAAATCAGTCTCTATCAGGTAGAGAGTGTGCAGAAGACTCACTCTAGATAAAATCAATTTACAGATCTGTTAGGAGAAAGATTAAATATGTCTGAAGGGAAATAAATCAATTTTAGATCATTTTTAGATGTTTAAAGCGAAGGTTTGAAACACAACCCTTTGATCTTAGAAGTTTAATATACTGTAATCCTAAGGAAATATGCAACGCCAACCCAATCCCACGTTCCTGTACCTGGTACCTCCACTCACCTGTTTCTCCTCCTCCTCCTTCTTTTGTCTCTTTCTTTTTTTTAACTAAAAAAAAAAAGAAATTTCTACACTTAGTTTAAAGTGTAAAAAAAGAGGGAAGGGTCCTACCAGAAATGGGTAGTTTGAGACTCCGACTGGAGTCGCACTTAGGTCACAAAAACAGACTTCAGACTTGATTTAGACTTGTGCTCTTTGCATTTGTGACAAGACTTGTACTCTTGATCTGAGACTCAGAGTCTCAGTAACAGTTTTTATCTCATTTAATGAAGAGTAAAAGAAAGTGGGAATATGAGCTGCAAACAGTTCAGGTTTGGATTCCTAGTTGTTACTTCATTTGCTAGAGACTTGAGACTCTGACCTGGGGCAAAAGACTTGAAACATGGGAGACTTGAGACTTGGAAAAAAATAACTTGTGAACATCTCTGGATCCTGCTTATAAGGACATTTATTCTCAAAAACAGCTGCGTTTTTGAGAATAAAATCTCAGCTGTCTCAGCTGTGTGACTGACTCTTCTTCCTCAGACAAGTAGCAATCAAAAAGATTTGCTTTTAAATTCAGAAAGATGTGTGTAAGTTAAGACATGTTTCCTGTCAGCAGAGTTGTTGGCTTAAAAACGGCTGCTTCCACCTAAGAGCTGTCTTTGACAGAGCAACAATACCATGACATCTGGCTGAAGAAACTTGCACACAGCAAGAAAGAGAGCTAATATGCTGATGTTTTGATTGTGTGGATGTTCCTCCGTTTGTGCCTTCTTGCCCTTTATTGTTGTGCACGTCTCCGTCTCTGTGTGTGTTCACCTGTGACAGGGGCTATTCATTAGACAGAGATGAGCTCATGAGGGTGGGTCCCACCGAGGGATTGGTGAGTGTATCTCAAATCCAAGGTTAATCCTGGCCTTTCACTCTGGAGAGTCTAGTTAACAGAAAGCGTGGTGGGTGGGTTTGGACGGAAGAGGCAGAAATAAGAAGCATAGTTGGACTGTGCTTTTGTGAAAACACTTGCTGGTGTTGGGGGATTGGAAAAAATACAGAAATATGATCCTTTTCTATTACAATGTCAACACTTTAACATTTAAAGTAGCAGTGTGAAGTGCAGATAATATATATATATTTTGTAGCTCAGTAACTTATTTTTAATTGTTGTGACTTACATAACCAGTAAGGTTTTCAAAATTGCAAAAAAAGAAAAAAAAAAAAAAAAAAAAAGGAAAAGTTTAACATTTTCACTAGAAATGAATAAATACATTTCCAAAAATATTCAAATCCCTATAAACTTTTTATGCTATCCACATTTTATTGTTCTTCTTTATTTAAGACACTAACTACGTGTTACTGGGTAACAGTAGAAAGTTGTGTTGAAGTACGACTGCTTTCCTGTTTGACCCACTGGTGTGTTACTGTTTTAGAGGATCAATAAATACCTTCATATTCCCCGAAAGAAGAGCCGCTGTGTCCAAAGTGAGATGCCTGGCGTGTCTCCTGAAGAGCCTAGGGTGTCCTCACAAATGTTCACCAATAATCAAGATACCCTACAATGTGTTTCTGGCACCACCATGACAAGCAGTGGCTGAACAACTTCATGTCTGGTCAAACGAGGGAGAAATTGCAGAGCTGGACACTGTTTTTGTTTTTGAGTATAGTAGCTGGCGGGGTCTCCTGTAGAAGCGCTATAACCTCCATGGCTCCACATTGGATAATAGGTCTTGGCTAAATGCTGGTTTTTCAATAGAGATAGGTCTCCAATTTTGATGATCTACAAAATCTATTTGCAGATGTAAATAAACATTTGACACACAGATGAGGATAGAGGAGGAGACTCGGAGAAGAAGAAATGATTGGTTGGAACAGCTGGGTAGCCATAGCACTACAGATAATGCTGAGATAACCAGAAAAAAACCACAAAGGGTTAACAAATGTGAAGCGCAGTTCCATAAAACACGTGTTTTTAACATGCTTAGGTACAAAATAAATAAGATTTGTTACAGTCAACAGAGAAATGTATAAAATCGAGAGAATTTCCAAGCGTAAACGATTCCATTATGTACAAAAACTAACAGGAAGTGACTGGATACGCCTTACCCGCAACTACTTTGTGTTGGTCTGTTGCAAAAAAGTCTGAATCATACACACTGAAAGTTTTTTTTGCAACATTACATACAATTGAAGGGTATGAGTGCTTTTACAAGGCACCATGAATAGCATGAGCGCTAGACTATACAGGCATGCAATCTGTGGGAGTTTAAAGAGCATGAGGGTTTCGCTCCCACACACATCTGAGTGTTAACCCAAGTCATACTTCTCTGAACTGTGTGCTGCTCACACACTTAAGACACTGAAAAAAAGTGGGAATCCACTATAAATGATCAAATCCACCCTCTGAGGTTTATTTCCCTGCTTCCCAGAGTTTCTTTCTCTCTGTTGCCTGCTTGACTGATTGTTTCACTGTGTTTTCGTCAACAGAGAATTCCACAGGAAACGAAAGTAATTAAGAAATATCGATGCTGGATACATCTATTTGCTTTTCCAAAATGATCATTAGCAAAATGTGGCTGCAGCCATTCATCACCGTACAGAGGCACTTGGCGTCAGATCCACATACTCGCTGCGGGCCTATCCCAACATTTTTCTTGGTGATGACTTCATTAGAGCCCTTTGGTGTCCTGTAAACATGTGTCTCTCTGGGAGATATGATATAGCGACTGGACTAACTGTTCATCAGTCTTCCATACACGTGTTAAGGCATAACGTCCCAAAGCAATTCACGGAGGTGGCCAAAATGCTGGAATCACTATGACAAGGGCTTTCATTTGGTTCAGTGATAAGTTTGTGTTAGCCGTGAAATAGGCCTGACGACATGTTCTTAGAGAAATATGAGGCAATTAGCGATGTTCCTAAGAGGAACAACATTCAGCAGAACATCAGTCACATAAAATGAGAGAAGAAAATGTGACATCATTAAAATACACAGTTTCTGCAAAGATAAATAGTCTGTTCTCATTTTAGGAAATGTAAAATTCCTCCAGCACAGTGTAACCCTTTCAGTACAGTAGGCTACTGTAAATGCAAAAACTAAACTATACAGCAGTTCATAGGAAAGTTGTGTGTTTTTGGTGGGGTTATCTTTTAAATATCATGCATTTTGTGTAAGACATAATGTGCTGGAGTCATCTATGTCATTCGAAATTCACTTTGATTTACTTCAAATAGAATTAAACAGATTGAAGCAACAGGGAAGCAGACTAATGATGGATGTCGACCTGAAGTCGCTGTGTTGTTTTATCTCCACTGAAATAAAGACACATCTTCTGTTCTTGATGCATGAGCATTACTTATTTGGCCTTTCTTGTTTTAAAGTAGTCCTGCATTTTCATCTTTAATTGGTTCCTCATTTAGTGAATTCTTATGTAACATTATCTCCAGATATCTGCACTTTGGTCTCATCTGTTCAGAGGACATTTTTCCAGAAGCCTTGTGGGTCATTCAGGTGCAACTACTCACACTTCAATCATGCTACCGTATTGTTTTAGGTAGAAGATCTGCTCTGCAGGCAGTCTTTCTTTCTTCTACCTGTTGGAAGCAACAGGCGTACATCAACTGGTTTAAATCAGAAACTCTCATGCAGCTTGTGATTTATTTGAGCTGCCTTTTCTATTTATTTTGTTCATGTGTGCAAGTTATTGAGATGTTGTCAAATTTCTCATTTTCTAACAAATACTGTGACAGCGACTTAATGTCCCTGATTTTCACTGAAGTCTAGAAACATTGCAAGCCAGGAAATCGAAAGAATCAAATAGCTTTAATGTTATTTTGGTTTATTTAATTCAAAAGTCCCGTCTTAATACCTTAAACAATAATGGTAAAAAATATTCTCTTGTCAATCAACTTTGAAAGTTATTTAGCTATTGAGAACACCTGTACGGCAAAAGAGAAAATGAATTTTCTATTGCACCTGTATGTTTTCAGGAAAACCAGGAGGCAGACTTTTAATACATTTCAAAAAAGTGGAACGCAAAGTTGACTTCTGGCTTAGCTCGTGTCCTGCTGGAGAAACAGACATGAACCAAACAAACCAGTTCCACAAACTCATCAATCCCGACACCGACTGAACCCATGTCAGTTACGAGATAAACAAAAATCTTCATCTATTTGCACAAGCCGTCTGTACAAGTTCAGTTTCAACCTTTAATTCCTTTGCTGAATGCATTAAGAGCAACAAACAAAAGGGGGAAGATCACAGTCTTTGTGAGACTGCTGCTGCTGTTTAGCACCACAAACTAAACGTTTCAAGTTGAGTCAATTTTCCTCCTCACTGTTGGTGTTTCTTCCTAGTTTAGGCCAAACACTGCGCATGCAACAAAGAGCAATTTCACGATAGTCTGGAGAACAATTTAAATGTTTAAAGACGCAGTTTTGCAATACTTGGCGAATCCTGACGATGCTTTTACAGTGAAAGCCACGCTCATAAATCAGCCGCAACAACAACCAGTATCACGGAGAGGTGTTTCAAACGATGGGATCAGGAAAGAGTGAATCATTGCTGTTAACAGAGTTAACACCTGATGAGACTCTTAAGAACAATTTAATGATATCCACTTGAAAAACAAGATCTGTCTGGCCCAACCTTGTTAGCTTTCGGTTTTGCAAACTCAACTTTGCACATTTCTGCTCATATTATTTGGGGTCTTCTGAATGAAACTGTAAAATCATCATAAATGCAGTTAAAACAACAAATTTAATATAAAATCCTTAAACTTATTTAACATTTTGGTGTCATTCACACAGTTTTTTTTTTTCTGATATGATCTCAGCCAGTCATAAAAACCATCATAACTCTAAAATAAAGTCCATGTCACAGTCAGTTTTCGACTTTGGTCTTATCAGAGATAATTGTTATGCTATGTAACAAAAAATTGTTACATAGCATAACAATTATGTTATGCTATGTTATTCACAAAAGTGAATAACGTAGCATAACGTAATTGATCCTGAATCATCGTAACGTGTGCCACGACTCTCTGCTGTTCACCTTTCTCTGGCACTGTGCTGCTGTTGCTTCCTCTTCATAAGTCATAAAAAAACAGTGAATCAACATATTAAAAAACAAAAACACAATGCTGAACAATCACCTGCAAGAAAAGCGACAAGGAAGGGAAAAAAGGAGGCATAAAATTGGTCACCTGTTGTAACTTGCAGCTTCCCACAGAGGAAATTATGGAGCTTGTTTTCTGTAGAAAAGCCACAAATATGTTCCACAGTTTCTCTAATTCCTACACTAACAAACACACGATTTGAACACACTGAGAAGAAATCGTAAATCTAGAGCACCCTTTGCGTTTTTCTGGGACCTTGATAACAATGGGTGAAAATAAATCCGACCTCTTATTTCAGTATTCATATATAAAGGCTTTATTTTGCATTCAAGGTAAAAAGAAAAAAGATTGACTGTAGATGCATAATGTGTTAAGAGACTCGTTGATCGGCGGGTCTCGATCTACCTTTCCTGTTGTTGACCCGATATCCCAGGTGACCCAGCGGATTCAGGGAGGAGGCTGCTGGAAGGAGATCATCTGTGTGTGCTTTAGATCCCACTTCCTCCTCCAACTTCTCAGGAGGTCCGGTCAAGGCTGGCAGCCCCTCAAAGACGCCCTTCTTCTGCCCCTCGCCCCCAGGGAGGGCAGCCTCCGACATTTATGCAAAGTCAACAAGCCCTAATTGTAGGATCAGCTTACAAACTAAATTCCTCTTGAGCCCATTAACAACTGCAGTTAATTATAAGGCAGGCGGAGGGGGGGGGGGGGGTGCTGGACTGTGAGCGACAGCGAGAGGAGGCGAAGCAGAGACTTGACAGAAGGAAAGCTCCGTCACTGTCAGGATCCACCAGCTTGTGGCTGCGTTAGCCCTTTTTCTTCCCAAAAGGACCTCCCAGACGAGTAAATCTCATCTTCATTGGCCTTTGTGCCAGGGATTTGCTCTAATGAAGGGGAGGATCAGAGTGGTAAATCTCTGATCCTCCCCTCAGAGATTTACCACTCTGTCTGAATGTCAAAAAGACATTCAGGCAATTTTCCTTCAGCTTCAGTGTGGCAGGTTAACAGTGGGATCCACCTCCCCTCTAATTACACCCATGGACAGCTGAGGGCACTTTCATGTAAAAACTAACACTGTCTGAGGAGCTCTGCTTCAAAAAGCACATCAAATGCTTGGTGCTCTACCTGCTACAGCTATACAGAGACCATGTAAGTATGCAAATTTGAATTACGAAAATAAATTTGCTTAGTGGAAACACACCACTTTTGAGAACCACTCTTTTGCTAAAGCGTTTTTGCGCTAGGAGGAGGTAGTTTTTCGGTTGTATCATAATTAGTGTCTTTCACAAAACTACAATAAAGACTTTTTTTATTTCGCATCACGTGATTAACAACCGAATGTTATTACCAGTGGAAAAGACGAAGGAGACGGCAGGAAATGGTAGAAGGACAGCGCCGCTGCATGTTTTTAAATTACTTACAGAAGAAATGAACATTCAATGCACGAGCAACAGATCTGGTTGACATTCCTGCTGTCAGCATGCCAATTGCACGCTCCCTCAATGCTTGCGAAATCTGTGGCATTTTTCTGAGACAAAACTGCACAATTCAGAGTGGCCTTTTATTGTGGGCAGTATAAGGTACACCTGTGCACTAATCATGATGTCAGATCAGCATCTTGATGTGGCACACNACAACATTTGAAAGAAATGGTAATATTGTTTATCTGGAATGAATTTTAGATCTTTGAGTCCATCTCATGAAAAATGGAAGCAAAAACAAAAGTGTTGCGTTTATATTTTTGTTGAGTGTAGTTTAGGAAGGAGCTTCACCCAGAACGGGCAGTTTAGGAACTGGGTGAAGATATGAACCTGCCAAAGTCTCAGAAAACAAGAGCGATGCAAGGTTTCCTGTTATGTCAGGTATTATTTTGGGTGTCATTTGGAGTGACAGGCTAGTACCAGACTTATATCACCATGGTAACCTCAGGTAAAAATACTACACTATAACAGATTGTTTGGAAAGCTGTACAATATAAGTTTTCCCCAAGACACAATTTTACATGAAATGAAAGTCAGTTTTAAAAGTTCTTTATTATTGTGTTTTGGTACAGATCTATATACTCCCAGACAAATTTTATATATAAAAAGAAATAAATAATTACCATATGTGAGATTACTTTCAATGTAATATTGTTTTGGGCGAAAATGTACGTAATACTTATTCATGCTTAAAGTAAAAATGTTATGAAAAGTCAAAATACAGCAGATTTTTTTTCTCACTTTCACTTGACGTTGTTTGTCGCCATGGGGTAAATGTTAGGCTGCCGTCTTTGTACCGACTTTAATTACACATTTAAATTCACATTTCCCAGCCGCTGGCTGCTGCTTTTTAAGCATGACCAAGGAAGGAAAACATTGGCAGCGTCCAAAATTAATGAACCTGATAAATCAAAGTTACATTGCAAAATGCGTCAACGTGTCTGTGACCTCTGCTGAGCAAAATGATTTGGATTCTGCTTGTATGACAACAAAGTGAAAAAGTACAGCTTCTACTCCCCAAAGCGTCGTTTATCACTGGCTGCTGAGTGCCTGCTTGGGCCCTCTGGGGAGCCTGGTTCTGCCTGCAGGTCTCTCTGCTTTCACAGAGTCATACTTCACCTCCAGATGGCTCATTGTGAATGATGAAACTTGTGTCACCATTCCCTTTAAATGCATTCTGTGGTTCGATTTGATTTTAAGCCAGTTGAGCGTTTGAAAAAGTATGTTTTTAAGTGTCGGGGGACACTTTTCATAGGGAAATACATTCACCAAGATGTCTCAGAGATAGAAGAACACCACACAGGTAGCCAATAACACACTGGCATATAAACATAAAAAAGAAAAAAAAATGCACACAGGTTTTAACACGAGGATTTAACATTCAAAATAATATGATAGATGTTACTAGTTTTTTCTTTTCTAAAATGAGCAGGAGAAATTATTAATGCTATCAAGTGAAGGGGGAGAGTTGGAGACAAAGCTGCTCCGGGTTTGTTCTTCCAAAAAACCTCCTGTTTCATTTCCTTTTGTTCTTTATGTGCATTAAGGCTCACATCATAAAGTTTGTCATGCACTGAAGGGAGAATGGAATTGGTGAGTTGTGAATAAAACATTTGCTTGTTTGTTTTGGCATGCTGGTGTTTGCCGCTAATGCTAATTGGTTGGCAGCCAATTGTTATGTAGATCAACTTCTTAAACTTATGTATTGAGTTTGTGTTGGTAAGTTAGCAAATGCCTCCATTTTGTCTTGGGACACTGAATTGTGGGTTATGCTGTGCAATATTTATATGGCACTTAAACCTCAGTAAAATTGGATTATTGATGATAAAACTGTGGACGTCTACAAATATATAAGTGATGAATATTTGTTGACAGCTGCATGTATTTATCTGATTTGTGAACAGAACCTTTGAAATAAGTCCAGTTAACTGGCTATAATATGTTACTAGTTTTTTATTTTTCAAGGAAAATCCGAATCCATGTCAGAATCTGTTAACTCACTTATCCAAACTAATTATTTAAGAAGCCAATAAAATCCCTAAAATTTAGCACTTTGGATGAGTCACATCATTTTACAACTATTCTTTCAAACCCCTCTGACATTAATGGCCCAGATCATCCTTATGCATAACATTTAGGATTTTTTTATTACTCTGTTCAACAACTTTTTAAAATATATTCTTTCATGCTAATGATTTAAACTGTACTGCGTTTCTAGCCATAGTTGTCTTTTTAATTATTTATTCTACTGCAGTAATATTTACATGAAGGAAATCACAGACTAAGGGGAAAACCACACTCTATTAAGCTGTACACTAAATGTAGGAGAAGAGAAGCTGAGTGTTTTAGCCACCTTTGTCTGAACACATTTGGAAAGTGGAGCTCTTCTTTATTTAAATCATTAAATGGATCTGAAAAGCTTTTATAAAGTTTTATATTTTTAAATCTCACTTAGGAATCTTAAAAGCTCATGCGTAGCTGGAGCAGCTGCTGAGGACCAGTGGCTCTAAAGTTTGTTAGAAACAACTTTCAAACATTACTGTACCATCTGCTTCATGGCTTGCAGCACGCAATATCTGTTCAAATGTCTTTCACACTTTTACATTTCCACGTGACAGAAAACTCCTTCATACACATTTCTCTCTATAACTCAGCCAACAAGGTCAACATTAAATAAAAAGATTTTTTCCTTAACATAGAAAGTACTCCTATATCAGTTCTCCTGTTTCTCTTTTTCGTCTCTGTTCTTCTGAGTCACCAGACCGATATTAACGATTGTATTGGTTCTGATATTGAAACACATTCTAGATCAGCTGTCATGACACGGGCAGATCTGTACAGTTTAATGCTACGCTTTGTGCTCTGAGCGAATTTATTATGTATTTTACATTATATTTAAAATTCCCAAATCGTTTTTCCTGTGAAATAATATTAATTTGTACATGTTTGACCAAAGTAATCAACCAATTGTTTTAGTTTGAGTTTATTTATTTTACATCGGCTGTTCTACTCCTGTTCACACTGACTGAACAAATCAAAGTCATGTTTTTACATGATTGTCTAAGCTTGTGAAGTTGCTGGTGTATTTCAGTGTTATGTACTGGTGCAGAGTTAGCAAGTAAATTTGTAATTCAGTACATGTATGTCTGCGTTCTAAAAAAAGAGACATTTTATGTCAGTTCAACTGTTTTTCTGTATCATATCAAATCAGCCGATATTGAGCCTCAGATTACTATCGGAGGTGAAAAAAGTGAATCGGTGCATTCCTCGTTAACGGGGAGTTTTTCCTCTTGCTCAGTGCAATATTTAACTAGAATCAGTTGCAATGTAGGTGTGATTGAAGCAACTTTTTTTGTAACGCCTCTCAAGACTTAATTGATTTGAATCAATAGCAGCTGACCCACCTTCTAGAATGACAAACAATAGATTCATAGCTACTGACTGTGTATAGAAGTCCATTTATTGTGTTTGGCAGATAAGTAGTTGTGATCATTTTAACATGGATTTCTCTGCTGCGGCAGTTTTTGCTCGATTTAGAGCTGAGATTTCACTTCCACAATCGTCATTGGGAAAAGAACAAAGGTTCTGAAACCTGAAGAGTCACTCTGGTCTGTCCTTTTTAAGTAAGAAATGAGTCAAGGAAGTATCAAATTAAATTAAAAGATTTAGACAAAGAAGTTAGTCAGAAAAACTGTAACTAAATTTTCTGCTAAATCTTCTCTTCCTCTTTTATTTTCATCAATTCCATTCCGGTGTCTTTTTATCTGCACATTTTCAAGCTAGAATTTAAAGTATCTTGTTCACTTCAGTGACTGGGTGTATGTGTGTGTGAGATGGCGGATGTGATACCAGCCCTCAAACCGTCCCCAAAGTCACTTCAATCATGCAAATCGGTGTTATCTGAAAATGAATGCACCAACTATCTGCTTGATCTACCCCTCTGCTCTTGATTCACTCTGTGAAGGAGTTTGCAGCTACAGTCTGAGCTCTCCTGAACCAGAACCTGTGCTGCTCCATCGGGGCTGATCTGCATGTCCTTGACAACACGCCTTTGGTACCAAGGAAACACATTTCAAATTAGGAAGATCTAGCATCTATAGTAACTTGTCTGCTTTGTAAACATGTTTACTGGTAAATGAACAAATTTTAATTTGTGATTCATTACTTCATTTGGAAATACAGAATATCTACCGACAATCCAGAGAAACATTTCAAAAAGCATTTGTTTGCATTCTATTAAACGTATATGTGTTTAATCCCTTGTAATCCATTAATAATTTTGAATGAATGAATAGATGAATGAACCTACCATCAAAACAATTAGTTAATAGCATATAATGTGTATATTATGTTTTATGTGTCGATTTCCCTCATTTCTGCGTACACTGAAAAATATACTACATTGCTTTCGGGATCAAAAAAGTCAAACTGAAATCACAGAAGTATCTAAATACCAATTAAATCTCCCATATTTCTCCTTTTCAACGTTTCTATATCCTACAGTTTTATGAGCAGTTGGCAAACAACAGATTAGTTTATTATTGCCCCCTAGGACTGCGCTTGTTTACACCTGGTGAATTGTCACCCTCATGAGAGTTTTTGCAACACTTCAATGCATTCAGTCTTCAGTTAGAGACGGGGTAATTTAGATCCCACTAACGTTTTACTCTGTGCATGGTACAGTGGGGTCGCACTGACCCCATGTGTGCTTTTATGAGGTTTTGTGTGTGTGTGTGTGGTTACGGGAACTGATGGTCTGACGGGACAACCCCCACGCTTCCGACCTTGACACCTGCCGCGCTCCTCCTGAGCATCTCGCTAAGACAGAGGGAGGGTTAAGAAATCATAAGGGCCAAGATTCATCATCAGGCTCAGATGTTGAGTGTGTGATCCTCAGACTTTCAGCCGTCATTCAAAAATACTCTGTAAGGGAGTGAAAGGAGTGTAGAGTGTTCCCTACTTTAACCAACTTTTACTTTGAAGTAGTCTAGTGTCCACAAAGATGATTACTTACTAAAAGTCAGCTCAGACTTCTCATGTATCCGTATGCATCATGTATCTGTATGTATCCGCTAATGGAAACTAGTTTTTCATTGCATTCGGTGGACAAGAGATGCAGCCTGATTTGAGGCAGCAGATGAAAAAAGCTAATGAGCGACATTAATAAATCATGAATGAAGCTGTCACTTCTGATTGGGCATTTTAATGAATTAATGCAGAGCAGCTGTTGTCTGTTAGTGAGACATAAGAGTTTCAGCATTGATACTCTGAGCTCCTGCCCCAGATGCTCTCTACTCTAATTAGGAATGATTCACTTTAAACGTCTAACATGTTTTTTGTGGTGTTCTGCTGCTGTAGCTCAACTACTTCAAGGATCAACACTTTGTGCGTTATGAGATTCATTCTTCACTTTCTTGTTTCAACAACTGGTCATTTAAGGCACTGATGCCTTTCTACTGTCTCAAAGCAATCTACATATAGTTCTCTGAAAGCGACGAGATATTTTATTCACACAACCAGGGCTGTGCAGATACATTTGGAGGAGCTCAAAGTTAAAAAGGGGCACATTGGACAAGATCTTAAAACACTGTACAACAACATAGCAACAACCCACATTAATCAAGAATTTAATTGGATCCTACTATATCATTGCCATCATGTTGGGACAATGCAAAGCAAATGTAGTATATTTTCCCCAACAGGTATAAAGTTGCTGTTTCTGCTGCAGACAGTCCTGGAGGGCTGAGTTGATCTGAGACTGTAGCTGTTAAACAGACCAGAGGAGAGAAGGTCAAAGGTTATGAAGTTATGAAATAAGCAAATTTGCTGCCATTTTACTAATTAAGCCCTAATAATATCTATTTAACCTCTACAACAACTTGACTGCAGACTGCTAAAAAGCTCAAAGGGGTTAACTCTATATCATTTTTTTGATGTTATAAGACTGAGATATCAAGGCAAAGACAACTCAGTAGCTGCTGGTAGGGGCCCTCCAGACAATCAGGGGCCCCTAGAAATAGTTTAATTATAACACAGATCATAGATCTAAAGCTGTAGCATCATTTATAGAGATGTTATAAAATTTTGTTTAATGCATTCGGCTGAGAAATTTCTTTATACATTCAGGATTTAATTTGTAAATGTTTAAAGACTTATCTTGATAGTTTGATTGTTGTGTTACCATGGCTACGATATGGTGTAATCTTTGTGTCTGAGTTGGATTTGTTCACAAATTCATCACAGCAAATAACCAATAATCAGTGATTGATTTTAAACTCGGCCAATAAACCTGGTCTCCCTCTCACAGATTCACTTTATCTATATTTAAACATGTTAGTGATGCTGAGGTTCTTAGTAGGAAGGATTTCAGGGAGAGGGGGGTTCTGTCTATTACCTTGGGCCGGCCCTGCATGAACAGCCACTGCGATGCTCATCTCTGGAATCTACCTGGAATCCACCTGGAATCGACCTGGAATCCACCTGGAATCCACCGGTGGCCCCTATGTCAGTCCCCCGACGCTTTGGGGACATTTTGATTCATTTAATTGTGACATGTTTGGCTTTATGCTGCGGTTCTAATTATTGCTCCAGTATTTTCTCTGATGTTTATTTTGTGAACTCTAAATGC
>CAEFZX010016810.1:0-19264 GCA_903066825.1 Alfaro cultratus | reverse complement strand
GTAGGGGAATGTAGGAAAGGTAATAGGAATAAAAGAGAAGAGGATGTTATATCCAGATTAAGGTTTGGGCATACGGGGTTGAATAGTACTCTGAAAATAATTAATAAACATAATACAGGTTTGTGTAGTTATTGTGGAGAGTCAGAAACAGTACAGCATATTTTTATAGAATGTAATAAGTATAATCAGGAAAGACAGGTGTTAATCAGAGAGTTAAATAGAAATAAAAATAAATTAGATAAATAAATTTGCTGCAAAAATCCTCCGAGGATGTAATGTTTAATAGCATTTTTAGTTTTCTTAGGAAGTCAGGTATTATGGGAAGATTATAGTGGTTTTACATCTGGTCCATACTCCAGTCTGGAAGGTGGCGGTAATGCTCACCCAACGTTTTTTGCCAACCGCCATAAAACAAAAAGAAGAAGAAGAAGAAGAAGAAGAAGAAGCGGGGAGATTTGAAAACAAAAATGGCGGAAGTTCGGAGGTAAGTTTTCTCAGAAAGATTTGAAAATCTTTGAGATTGTTGTTAAAAAGTTATTTAATTTTAAGAACTTTTAACTTCCTGATATACAAGTATTACCTGTAAATTGATTTTAAGCATTAAAAATAGAATTTTTATTAATCCCAGTCCGGTTTTGTCTGAAACTGGTGCTCTGGTTCTGTCGGCCAGAGTTCTGGAGCGCTGTGACCCGGTCCTGTTGGAGCCCTGCGGGGAGCCCGAACCGGACTGCGCCGAGGCACCAGGGACGGTTCTGTTCCTCACGGTCAGTACCTGGTCTCTGGTCCAATCATTCACGGAACACCTGAGGTCCGTGGTTCCGAACCCAAATCTCCTTTATCAGCATTATTAGAGTTGTGCTGTAAAATTATTCCGCCCGGAACAGAATAATTCAAACGTATAATTGAAGACCAATAATATATTGATATTCAGAGGGAGACAGAGAGTTTGTTTGTGTTGGACCTTTTTGTGTTAAAATCTCTAACCTTATGAGAACTGTTAATAAAATGAACGGAAGTTCATACAAAGCCCTCATATGTGGAGAAATACAAACTTGTGTGTGTGTGTGTGTGTGTAGGAGAGTCGACGAGTCCAGAAGGTTCTGTGGCGTCAGCTGTTTGTTCTGGACTCCATGATGTTCTTACTGAAAGGCCTTAAATCTGCCCAGCAACTAATGACACTGCCCTGTCCCCCACCACCTGGTACACACACACACACACGCACACACACACACACGCACACACACACACATTTACCTGGATGGTACCTTTGAAGTTTTACTGAAATGTGTTGGAATCAATGAAACAGGAGGTGCTGTAGCTTTAGACGGAGCGCAGGTGTGTGTGTGTGTTTACCTCTGTGTGTGTGTGTGTATTTACCTGTGTGTGTGTATTTACCTGTGTGTGTGTGTGTCAGAGGGCGGGGCTCGCAGCAGGTGGAAGGCTCTGAAGGCGGAGACCAGGTCAGGGATGGAGGAGACGGAGTCGCTGCTCAGGTCCCTGCAGGATCAAGTCCAACAAGTCCAGCACAGCAGAGACAGAGTCACAGCGCTGCTGCAGCTGCTGCACATCAAGGTGGACACACACAGAGAAACACACACACCTGCTCCTTCCGGATTGTTCTCATGCCCCGCCTCCGTTTCCGGCAGCAGCAGCATCAGGATCAGCTCATTGTGTCGCTGCTGAAGGCCCAGAATGCTTTGCAGTCATGTGACCGCCAGCTGGAGCAGCTGAGGGCGGAGTCAGAGGTGGTGCTCCATCAGCTGGTGTCATGGCAACGCCTCAGAGACCTGTGAGTAGGTGGGTCACATGACCAGTGAGGGGAGAGGCTCTGATTGGCTGTTAACTCTTACTTCCTGTCAGGCTGCTGGAACACGCCACCGCCACACAGGAAGTGATGCAGATCCTGCTCATCTCTGTCGACCAATCAGAGCTGCTGCTGGAGATCAGGCCCCACCTCCCTTCCCAGCCGTCAGCCAATGAGCTGCAGCCACCGAGGCTGGTGGTCAACTGGCGCCATGACGACATATTCACCCTGCAGGTAACGCTCAGACCTGTAAATGCTGCTGCTGATGTCACTTCCTGTCGATGTGATCAGGTGACCTGTGTCTCCAGGTGGGGGAGGAGTTAGCCGGGCAGGTGGAGGGCTGCGGGTCCCGACGTCGTGACGTCCTGAGCGCCGCCCTGCTGGAAGTCCTGCAGAGCTACATGGGCCAGGCGGCTCTGCTGGCCGAGATCCACAGCCTCAGGACCAGGTGAGGCCACGCCCCCGTGGGGCCCGCTGAGGCCACGCCCCCATCCAGCCCAGGTGGTCCTGCTGTGTCGTATCTGATGTCCGGCGTTGTGTTGCAGCTTCGCCATCGACTGGTGCCCGGCGCAGCGCCTGCTGGTCTACCTGAAGTCGGCGGCGCTGGTTTGCCACCTGCAGGTGGAGGACGGCTACCCGGCAGCAGGGTCGGCCCGACTCAGCTCGGTGCTGCGGGATGGAAAGCCGGTGGACACGGAGGGACTGAAGGTACCGCAGCCTCTGATTGGCCTCTCTGTGAGCCAATAGGAGCGTCTCTGTGCCGTCCAATCAGAAGCGGCTACAGAGTTTAGATGTCAAACCATTTAGAGAACGTTTCAGCAGATTTGTCACCCGATTCCAGATTATTCTGAATTATTGACGAGATTATTGGATAAACTGAGTCAGATTATTGATTATTGATCTGATCGTTTTCTCTGTTTTTGTCTTCCAGCTTCATAAAGCTGAACTCTCTCTGACCAACTGGCTGGTTTTCCTCTGCAGCAGTCCACTCATCTGAAGGAGGGACAAGCTGTCCTCCAGTCTGTCCCAGCCTGTCCTCCAGTCTGTCCCAGCCTGTCCTCCAGTCTGTCCCAGCTTGTCCTTCAGTCTGTCCTCCAGTCTGTCCCAGCTTGTCCTTCAGTCTGTCCTCCAGTCTGTCCCAGCCTGTCCTCCAGTCTGTCCTCTAGTCTGTCCCAGCTTGTCCTTCAGTCTGTCCTCCAGTCTGTCCCAGCCTGTCCTCCAGTCTGTCCTCCAGTCTGTCCCAGCCTGTCCTCCAGTCTGTCCCAGTCTGTCCCAGCCTGT
This sequence comes from Alfaro cultratus, assembly GCA_903066825.1. NCBI lineage: Eukaryota > Metazoa > Chordata > Actinopteri > Cyprinodontiformes > Poeciliidae > Alfaro > Alfaro cultratus. The sequence continues at coordinate 16,179 of CAEFZX010016810.1, read as the reverse complement.
CCTTCAGTCTGTCCTCCAGTCTCTCCTCCAGTCTGTCCCAGCCTGTCCTCCAATCTGTCCTCTAGTCTGTCCCAGTCTGTCCTCCAGTCTGTCCCAGCCTGTCCTCCAATCTGTCCTCTAGTCTGTCCCAGTCTGTCCTCCAGTCTGTCCCAGCCTGTCCTTCAGTCTGTCCTCCAGTCTGTCCCAGCCTGTCCTCCAGTCTGTCCCAGTCTGTCCTCTAGTCTGTCTCTCATGTCTTTCTCTTTTCTTTTTTGTGATACTTTGATATAAAATAATAAAATACATTTTATAACCAGGGTAACTGATTAATTTTTCGCACATGAAAATATTCTCCAATGTTTTTCTATACAATAATCCATCTACGTTTACCTATCTGTATCTATTTAGATCCATATGTTATAAAAATACTTATATACATTAATGAACCTATAGAGTTAGACACATATGAATATTCTGTATTGATTAATTTGTACGTATTTACACATATTATGTAATCTAGAAAAATTATTTTTATTAATCATTTTTAAAATATTTCAGTAAAATGCTAAGATTTTAAGTAGTATATAAAATCAAAAATACTTTGAATTAGTCACTGTAGTTTTTTTTTTTAATAAAACAAAATTGGTTTTTGGCCCGCAGATGAAAAATAAATAAAAATCAGCTAAAAACAACTGATTTCTCCAAAATAGTTGAAACGAAATAAAATAAGTGGGTGAATAATCATGATCTCATCTGGACGCTTACCGCTTTTACATTTTCCTTTGTCATTATTTCGTAGACCCTTGTTTTCATTTTGAGATTTTTTGTAATGTCTGTTAAAAAGATTTTGCTGATCATGATTGATCTGTAAAAGCTACAAAACAGGCAACAAATCCAAAGTGGATGATATTTCTGTATGCAGTAAATAAGTAAAAACATGGAGTGTAATGTTAAGACTGGGTCATTTATGTATTTTCTTCTTTTTATCATGTATGTAAAGTTTATTATGCAACTGTCAGAGAACAAAATGTCTGGAAGAATACGTTTCAATTTTCACTTTTTTTGTTTTAATTTGACTTCTTTTTGTATATATTTGGATTTTACTCAAGTTCTCAAATGGTGATTTTTACTAATTCAGCAGAATTTTTTTATTTAACATTTTATTATAAAAATCATGAATTAAACTCTGTTTGGTGTTTGGTTTTAGGGAGGCGAAGCGGTGAAAGCAGGAAATGAGTCACAGATCAGCATCTTCAGTGAGAATTTATAGAATTACTTAAATGGTTTTCCAAACATTAAAATACAGACATGAGAAGATTTCCTGCCTGAACACTTTGTGCCTCTGCTGCTCATCCAGAGGCTTCAGAGTTTCACACAGATGAGTAACAAACAGCAACACTTCAAGTATATCTGGATGTTTCAGTATTTACAGGTCTAATTTTCAGCATCCTGCCGTCTCATTGGTCCACGGAGCTGCCTCCTCTCCTCATTGGCTGCTGGTGCTGACAGGGCGGAGCTAATCCCTCAGAGCGAATGGAAGAGCTGAACCTGAACCACCTAGTGCTGGAAGTCTGGATCTGCAGCGCTCCTAAACATCTGGATGGGCCGATCTGCCTACAGGTGCAGACGTTTTGTGAGCGAGAGTTTTGGAAGAGGATCTTTATTTCCATCCAGCTGCTCTGGAGATCATCAAGGATGACGCTGCTGCTGCTGGTCTCAACAGGAAGTGGGAATGTATGATAGTTTGGATCAGGCAAGCAGACTCTTATTTTGGCGGGCGCATCTGTCTCTTCCAGCGGTGTGCTGCGGGGTCATCAGGGGTCGATGCGGAAGGACAACAGTTTCTCTGAGTGCATGTTGTTGAGCGTCCGCAGGTCGGGCAGCCGCAGCAGCAGCTTGGTGAAGCGCGGCGAATCCATGACGGGCGGTTTGCTGTCAGCGCCGCCGGCCGTCTTGTTGACCAGACGGCGAAGCGTCCGGATCAGGTTCTCCTGCAGATGCTCTACGGACGGCACGTTCTCGATGCCGGACCGATCTGTGAAGGAATGATGGCAGTTAGGTCACTGACACCAGTTACCTAGCAACCAGAGCCCATAACTTAGCAACCAGCAAAGGAGGAGAAGGCTACTTGTTAGTGTTAGCTTTAGACAAGCTAACAAACTAGCGACTGCTAACCCTAGTTTATCCAATGCTAACCCTACCCAGTGCTAATGCTAGCATATCCAAGGCCTATGTTAAACTACCAAATGCTAAAGACCTACTCCATGATAAAGCTAACCAATCTATTGCTAACCCTAGTCTATCTGAAGTTATCGCTAGCCCATTCAAGGCTAATGATAGCATATACATTGCTAAAGCTAACCTAACCAATTTTATTCTTAACCTAGCTTATCTGTGCTAACATTCAGCAGAGGAAGAAGGCTATCCAGTAGGTGGCCATCAGCTTAGGAATGCTAGTCTCCAAAGCTAATGCTAGCTCATAGCTTCTTTGTCATTCGCCAGTGCTGGCAGCTCCAGTTACCGGCCAGGATGAAAAATGGCAGCCAATCAAAGGAAGTAGTCACCGCTGGATGCGCAGCAATCTTAGTCTAGTTTGTTTAGGGTCATGGTCACTTTCAAACCTAAGGACGCTGTACCAACTGTATGGAAATGGCGGCACCATACTGTGGGCGTTTTCATTGCAAATCAAAGTAGTGCAAAAGGAGGACGGCTGTTAGCTGGTTGGGAGTCACCTGGCGGTCCAGGAGGCGACCTGGCGTGTTGACGCTCACCTGCGGACACCAGCACCACGGCGGTGAACAGCCCTAGCTCTTCGGCGCTCAGCGCCAGTGAAGCTAGCTTCTGGCTGAAGTCAAACATGGCTGCCAGCAGCTTGTTCATCCCCATCGCATGGAGCTCCTCCAAAGAGTAGGTGGCGCCAGAGACAAACGTCACCGTCTGTTCCTTCATGTTGAACAGTGACGAGAAGCGCACCATCAGCACCTGGAGCGAGAAGAAACAAACGTTTCTATAGTTTATCTAGAAAAACAAGAACATTAAATATATAATAAATATATGTATAAATGTTAGAATCACTAACTTTAAATAATTATTAGGAGTCTATTTACTAAATGACAGAAGCTAAACTTTCTTGGTTAATAAGTCAAATAAATATGGACTTGGCTAACAGTAGCTAACTTTTTTTAAAGAAAATTTGACAGCTCATGTAAATCAGCTAAAATTATGTTATGATTGATGTGATGTTTATGTAGGCTAACATGTTAGCTAACCTAATTTGTTTTATCTAATCAGGTTATTGCTGTACTAATGTAGTAACTAGTATTTAACATAAAATAGCAGTTAATTTTATATTACATTTAAAAATATGACTTTTTTTGCAATAATGTATTGATGAACAGAATCTCTTTAGAGCACAAACAGCTCAGGCTAACTTTAGCTAAGAAAAGTTGTTTTTGTTAGGCTAACTTAGCCTAAAAATTAGAAGGTAGAAGTATAAACTTATAAATTCTTAAATCATGACAGTGATGTCTGTGATGACATCATGGTTTACCTCGAAGGTCCCTGCTTTCAGCAGGGTGACCTGGTCGTTCTGGGTCAGAGCGTTGAATCCTGGGATATGCTTGGCGAACTCCACCACTTCCCTGACGGCGGGCGTGAACGACAGCGAGAAGTCCTCCCAGATCTCCTGGGGCGTCTTTAAAGGGTCTGCATGGGGCTGCAAGTTCATTGGACAAGCCTGGGAACGATACGATCCCGTTAAGCTAGCAGCATTTAGCAGAGGGTAAGCTAGCAGCAGCAGTTAGCGATGGGTGTTAGCATCCCGGGTCATACCAGAACAATTCCAAAGCAACTCTTTGGCGGACAGCTCTGCCTCTGGGTCACATGACTCTGTCCTCCAATCACGTTGCTGGAATGCTGACTCCACCCCTTGTTGCCATAGTGATTGCTTGTGTTGTGACCCTGCTGCGGGAAGTAGTCCATGGTGTTTTTGTGATTATTGTTTTTGCTGAAACCGTTCCGAATGCAGTTGGGACAAAGCTCCGCCCCCCCAGGGTTGCGGTGGGCGGGGCTAAGCTGCAGATCGCTCAGCTTGTCGTGCGCGTACAGGAAGGTTTCACGGTGCGCGCAGGCGATGGCACTGATGGTGGAGTCGATCCCAGGGCTGGGGGGCGGCGAGGAAGGGGGAGGAAGAGGAGGACACGGCTGGGGGCCGATGGCGCCCTCTGGTGAGGAAGAGGAGGAGGAGGAGGAAGAGGACAGGCTGGCGAGCTGGAAGTCGCTCTGCAGCTGGTCGTTCACCATGTTGTTCATGGCGTTCTGCATCTCCGCCAGCATCCGCTGCTTCTCGCGCTTCGGGATGCGGCCGAAACGCACGGCTGCAGAAAGAAGAGGAGGAGGAAGGTGAGAGCAGGAAGGGGGCGGAGCCTGGAGACACTCTGGACAGCTCCCCCAGTGGACAGGTGAGGTGTCATAATCTACCAAGTATCTATGACAAATTACAATAACATAAATATTTAAACATGTCATCATGTTTAAAAACTAGAAATAAATACAAAAATAATTGATTAAATATAGAATTAATTATATATTATTTCATGATTTAATAAATTATTTCAGAGAAGCAAACAAGGAGTAAGTCGTCTTGACTTGTTGAACAGCCAATCAGGTGTCAGGGTTTCCCCTAGTCCCGCCCACTGAGTTTAACAGTTTAAATTAATTTGCGATTCAGAACAGGAACATGAAATTATTTATTCAATCATGAAATAATTATATCGAGTTTTTTAAAGGAGAATCAGATCATTTAATTGCGACACATAATCACTCAATAACTGTCATGTTTTTGAGGGAAACGCCGTGAACTGTGATTCAAGGCTGTTGCAGCGGCGGGTCGATGTGACGGCGGGTCCATACCCGGCGCGGCGCGGCGCGGCGCGGCGGCGGACTCACCGTCTCGGCTCATGCCCACAGAGAGGCACTTCTTGAAGCGGCACTGCTGGCAGCGGTTCCTGTTGGTCCTCATGATGCTGCAGCTCTCGCTCTTCACACACTTCTTGTACTGGATGTTCTGCTGGATGCTGCGCCGAAAGAAGCCTTTGCATCCCTCGCAGGCGTGAACGCCGTAGTGGAAGCCGGACGCCACGTCTCCGCAGACCTTACAGAGCAGCACCATGCCGTTCAGCTCTGGAACAAACCGGACCGTTAAATTGAGGTTGATTTTTCAAACGTATTTTTTCTAAATGTTATTCATTCATTTCTAAATGTCACAGTTCCAAACTAAATATTTACTTAACAAGCTAAGCTTCAAAGTAAATGTTTTGTTTCTAATGAAACATTTAGCTAGCAAACTAACGTTTCAAATAAGTTAGCTAATTTTTTAGCTCCACAACAAATATTTAGTCAGTATGCAAAATATTTACCTGCAAAATAAATATTTTGTTCCAAACTAAACATTTAGTCAGCAAACAGTTTGTAAACTAAATTGTTTGTAAACTATATATTTAGTTTGAAAATGTGACATTTATAAATGAATGAAAATAAGTTTGAAAATAAACCTCCAATTTCTTCCAGGATGAATAAACCAAATTATTGCTGCTGATGTTTAACTGCCTCACAGGAAACAGGAAACGGATCCATCTTCACCACTTACTGGTCAAACTGGCCACGGACTTGCTGGGTGACGCTCTGTGAGGGCCGGTGGCGTCAGAGGCGTCGTCCCGCCCCCGCGGAGAGCCGCCCGCCGAGGAGGAGGAGCCGTCGCTGCTGAGGAAGGACGGCAGCGAGGAAGAGGAGGAGGCGAAACCAGCGACCGAGTTCTCGCCGTCCATGGAGTCCGGGCTGGCCGTAGAATCCGGGCTGGCCCCGGATGGGGAGCCTCCGCAGGAGCCCACGTAGGAGATGACGCCCCCTGCTGGAGGACAGAGGCCTGCAGGTGAGCATGGGCCTGTTTCCATGGCAACTTCCCGAAGTATTCACACCCTGGTCCAAACACAAATTTCAAAATGTTTCCAGGAAAGACAGACTTTTCAAACAAATCAAATCTGAAAAGTGCGGCATGTGAATGAATCCAGCCCTCTTTATTCTGATGCCATTAAATAAAATCTAGAGCGCCGCTGTCTGTTACCCTATGAGGAAAGAAATGAGGAGAGAAAAAAGGAAGAAAGATGGAAGGATGGCTCGTCTCTAGCAGCCTGAGCTTCAGGCAGCAGAAACAGGGAGTAGTGATGCAGCCATGCTGCAGCGGCTGCTGCATGCGAACCGTTCTGCTGTCTCAATGACTGCGTCATCATCACCACGTGTAGTTTAGCATCCCTGTGGCATAATGTAGCATCTCTCTGGGTTAGCTTAGCAATACTCTGGGTTAGATTAGCATCCCTCTGAGTTAGCTTAGCATCCCTCTGAGTTAGCTTAGCATTATTCTGGGATAGTTTAGCATTTCTGTATGGTAGCTTAGCATCCTTGTGATATAATGTAGAATTACTTTGGGGCAGCTTAGCATCTCTGTAGTTAGCACGATAGCATCCATCTGTGGTAACCCAGCATCCCTCTGGGTTAGCTTACCATCGCTCTGGGATAGTTTAGCATCCTAGCTCACATATATGGTAGCTCAGTATCCCTGCAGGATAGCTTAGCATGTCTATGGTACTTTAGAATCTTTCTGTGATAACTTAGCATCTCTCTTGGTTAGCTTAGCATTTGCTTGGAAAGTTATTTTCTCTTTGTTGTTGTTTAATCCCTCTGAATCTTTTGCCTTTGGGTTTTAGTTCGGCCTCCTTCTGGCTGTTTCCTTCATTTCTGGGTGTTTTTTGCGTCTCTGTGAGGGAACTTAATGTCTTCTTCGTCTTATTTTAGAGGCTACATGTAAATAAAGGCTAGCTATGAGGCGTGTAAACGGAGAGGTTTGATCTCTCTGACGGCCAGAGGAAATGAAACCGTAAAGAAGAAAGGAGGTCTGGAGGCTGCAGCATCTTCCTCTTCCTCCTCTTCCTCCTCCTCACGCCTCCAGGCCATGTGCCTCCTCCACACACACGGCCTCACAACGAGACTGAGGGAAGCCCCGCCCCCGGTCCTCACGTTCCACCACCCGTCAGTGTGACGTCACATTGACAGGAAGTCCCGCCCCCTCTCAGCCTACAGCCAGCCGGAGGTTTTTCCTGTTTCTCTGCTGGTATTTTGGACGTTTTCTGTCTTTCTCTGGTTTGAATATTCATTTACATTAGATCACTTTTACGAACAACAATAAAACGTTTTAATTCTTATTTAGGAACAAACTTTATACAGGAAGGACAATCAAACCAAGAAAGAGATATTACAGTAAAGAAAAAAGTAATAAAGTTACCATCTTCTGACGTTTTCTCTGCGGTCACGCTGTGTGTCTCTGATAAACTCAGGTAAATGACCTTCTTCTTCTTGAAATTTATTGGCGGTTGGCAGAAAACGTTAGGTGAGCATTACCGCCACCAGCTGGTGAGGAGTGTGAACCACATGACAAAACCCCCCCAAAAAACTACATCCTATTATACAACTTACACTGTTTCAAAAAATCTAATATAGCCTGGTATCTTCTGCTTCCCGAGTCCTTTTGCAGTAAATCAACAACATCAAATTTCATTTTTATATTGCTAAGGTTCCTAATTAACTTGTTTCTCTGAATCATATAATCCCTACAACTCAAAATGACATGTTCCTCTGTCTCACCTTCACATTTCCCTGTCTGATGTTTCCCCATCAGAAATATTGATCTATTCAATCCAGTGTGTTTGATTCTAAGTCGTGAAATAATTATCTCTTCTCTCCTTTTTCTTTCTGTTCTTCTCATTTGTCCAATTCTTTTATATTCTATAAAACCACCTTCCTTTCTTTTCTTCTACCCATAACTTTTGCCACCTCTCTTTTGTTTTCTGTTTAATTATTTTAATTATACCATTTTTTTTCTGTTATACTATAACTAACATTAATATCTCTCCTTACCTGATTGGTTCTCTCCTCAGCCATCCTGTCTGCCATTTCATTCCCTTAATCCCATGATTTGCTGGAACCCTGTTACTGTTACCTCCATCATATTGATTCTGTAAAGTGTTTGTTGTATTTCAATTAATATATCTGATCTACTTTCTGATTGATTATTTTGCAAACTGATTAATGAAGAACTAGAATCTGAGCAAATGATAGATTTGAATGGTTTTACCTCTATTGATCTGCTAAAAGCAAAGCAATCATTGGAATAATCACGGCTTCCTTCCAACTCTTTGGCGATTCCCCTTCCTCCCATATCCGGTTATACATTTCTAATAAAATATTTTTAGAAGATTCACTTAAATTACTAACCATAACATAGCAAATTTGATCTTTTCCTGGAGCTGATAACTTATACTATTCAGTTCTGTTATTGTAAACAACATATTCAATGGATCATTTGTTTCTCCCATTTGCTGTAATAAATCCTTGTTCTCTAAAATTGTCTTTTCTCTTCCTTGTTTTCCTTCTTCAATAATATTTTCAGAATTATGAATTTTAACAAAAGGATTTACCAACATTTTGGCCTTTTCTCTGTCAGTAATTTCTGTTATTTCTCCATCATTTAATATTGGATATCCACTCACTCTTAATCCCATTCATCATTTTGATTGTTGCACCTGATTTGAACATTTAAATCATCAATACTACTACTTATATCCACTTTTAACATTTTTATTTCACTACTGTTCCTAAATGTTTCCCAATCTGCAGACCTGAAACACCATTTCTTTATCCCTTTTACACAATACCTCTCTATGTTTAACTTTATTTCAGTCACTATAGGATAATGATCACTTCCTATAGTTGTTTTATTGATTACTTGCCATAAACTAAAACCTGCTATAGAATTTGAAACTAGTGTTAAATCAATTTCTGACTCTGTATTATCTCTAAAATTAATTCTGGTTCCACTTCCATCATTCAGACATACCACATTTTTAACATCCATTATTTCTTCTATTATATCTCCATTTTGATCATTATGATGACTCCATTATGAGTTATGCCCATTAAAATCCCCACACCAAATAACTTTACCCTGTAAATAAACCCCAAGTTCCTCCATTAAATCTATTGAAAGTCTTTCACATGGATTATAGAAGTTGATTATTTTAAATTTCCCATTTACTGTCCAGATTTCAGTAACAATATACTCTAACTCTCTTCCTTTATCCAATAGTCTCAATTGAATTCCCTGTTTTATGACTGATTTTATTTTCCTGTCCTCCTGCCTTCCCTTCTGGCCCTAGTCTCTTATTTATGTCCTTTATACCAAAAATCCTCTCTGCCCCTTTCACAATTATTTTGATTTTTCTGTTTTGTGCTTTACTTGATCTGTACAATTAATTACATATGCAATGAACAAAAGAATCTTTTCAACTGTTAGAACATTTTCAGTTCCACTCTGTCTTGGTTCTGGTGTTGGATTCGGCTGAACTTTCCTCATCACCTCTTTTGGTTTCACTCTTTTAGCAGCTTCTGCATAACTTATGTTATTAGTGACTTTAACTTGTTCAATTAAAGTCTCTCCTCACATCCTCCATAAGTCACCCTGTGTTGCCCTCCACAGTTACAACAACTTTCCTTCCCATTTTTACATTCATCATAATTATCATCATAATTTGGACATCTTTGTTTTCCCTACATGCAGCTGCTATGTGACCATATCTCTGGCATTTGTAACACCTGAGAGGAGGAGGAATATCTGGCCTTACAGGAAAACACACACCTGACTTTTACCCTTCAGGAAGGACATTAGTTTGAAACTCCAACATCACAGAGAGACTTTCCACTCTTTCACCTTCAACTGTTCTCATCAATCTTTTCGTTTTGCTGACTTCACCTCCATAAATACTGCGTCTGAACTTTTCTAGATCTTCCCCCACTGGAATACTTGAGATCACCCCTCTTACTACTTTGTCCTCTCCCAAACTCTTTATCTGAGTAATAATTTTTTACAAATGCTCTGGGTGCTCTTCGCTTTGTTTTTCAGTTCTTCATTTCTCACTGTAACCAGCAGATTTCCATCTCTAAGGATCTTAGCAAATGTCAGATCTCCAAACTTCTTTTTTAATTCTCTCGACAGACTAACGGACTGAGTTGAATACCTTCATCCTCCTTCCTGAACTTTATGATTAGTTTTGATTCCTCCCTAACGATCCTCTTACTCTGTTTACTGCTTTGTGTCTCTGTCAAATTATCTTCTTTTCTCTGTCTTCCCGATCCTCTCCTACCACACACTGGAGTCCAGTCACCTAAATCCATCTCATCATCTCCATCATCCTCAACCTGAGACGCCACACCACTCCAGTCACAAACCAGTTTTATGCCAGTTGCCCAAAATCAGCAAGTTTTTGTGTCGATTCTGTTCTGTCAACTTCAGACTCCACTCCAATTCCCAACTCCCGGCGCTGCCTGCTTCCTTCCAACAGCTCACCAACTCCTGGTCAGGTAAATGACCTGGACGTGTTTCACCTGAAGGTGTGTCGCATATTGAATGTCAAACACACCTGTGTGGAACATTAGAACGGCTGCAGCTCATTGGCTCGTTCCTTTTGCAGGGAAAACCAAACTCTCCGTCCTAATTGGTTGAGAAATGTGACTCTGATCTGACTGGACAGAGGACATACCTGACAACAGCTCACCTGCAGGAAAACACCTGCTCAGGTAACACATGCTGCCCATCAGGAAACCACACATCACAGAGAACTACAACTCCCAGAATGCTTCACCACCAAGCAACCAATCAGAAAGCAAAACAGGGCTTCATCATAGGATAGAAACCTGAAGCACCTTTGACCTACATCAGTTTAAGATACAGATGGTAACCATGGAGATGGCTCCAGCTGCAGCAGAGACTTATGGGTAAAGTCGTCAGTGATTTGTTAGCTGTCAGAGAAGCTAAACCCCAAGAGTCGACTCAAATGTATTCATGCAAAAAAAGTCAAATTTTTTAATTCCAAATTTTTTTTTATTAATTATTAATCTAAAACTTAAAGGGGAATGTTGCAGATTTCTGAATTTAAAGAAAAGCATCTACAACAGGATCTGGGTTTCTTTCAAAATGCAGCTATTTTTAGCCAAACTTAAAAAATTCAATGAAACCTGATTGCTGTGCTTTTCGCTGAGATTCTCTGCTTATTGCAAAACTTAACATTTTCCTGTAAGAAAATAATGTTAGTCTGACTACAAATAAAACATCTCCACCTCCGTATCATTTCTGAAATGCAACTGGGGGCCACACACAATCATCCCAAGGCCCCCAGAAGCCCCCGGGCCGCCCTTTGGACACCCTGAGAGAGACTTTTCTGTTCGGACTGAGACAGAATTTCAGCTTCAAATGACTGACGTCATCTCAAAACACCAAGAGAGGCAAACAATCCAAACTTCTGGAATGAAACACGAACCAGAAACAAGACACAACAGGGGTCACCAGAGGTCAACGACCTGGACTGATCAATCACTGATCAGTCTGCTATCAGGAAGCAGAGAGAGAACCAGCTTCCTGTCACGTTTCACACATCGTCACCCAGATTATCCTGGAATTAGCGTTAGCATAATCTGGAGACGTCGTCCCAAAATTCCTTCAATGCTTCTCAAATCCAGGAAGCAGGATCAATAAGTGTGTATGGTGTGTGTGTGTGTGTGTGCGCGTGCGTGCGTGAGTGTGCGTGTGTGATAATGTTTCTTGCTGCAGATGAGGCACTGACTGGATCACCTCCTGACTGCAGTCACCTCTGACAGGATTCAACTTCCGGTCCCGATAACAACAAAACTCCAGCTTCCGGGTATTTACCAGCACGTCTCACCTGTTTAGTTTGCTACCTGGTTACTGATCAGCTGATCGACTGCTGCTCCAGGGGGCGGGGCTACAGCAGGAGGGGAGGGTGGCGCAATGAGCTCAGAGCCATCAGCAGCCAATCAGAGGCCGCGCTGCTCCGTGAAAACAAAGCGCACATGGCTGACTGCGCCGCTCCATGTGAACACACACACTCACACACTCACACCGTCCACCTGAAACCGAAAGACCTGCCGTCGTGCTGACCCACTTCCCGTAAACACGAGCGCATTCACGGTGACGGTCCTCGTGACAGACTAGCCGACGTGTGCGCGAGGGGTCCGAAAGAGGGTCCAAGGCCCGGCTGATGGACCGAAACCGGACCGGAACACGGCCCCTCTGTGTGGCTAATGTTCCCTAGAGCAGAACCGGACTCCTGTAAAGTTCTGGCCGTTTTTACCCGAACCCCCGCAGCGCAGCCGCAGTGACCTCTGCTCCGCTCCGAGCCCCGCACCAACCGTCACGCACGCGCCGACACATCTCCACAACAGTTCCCATTAAACACCGTGCACGCGCGCCGTGCCCGATTCTAACCCCCGTGGACCAGGATCCCGACCCAGAGACGTTATTTACCTGCGTTGTTGTTTGAGTCCATGTCGGTGGTCGTCAAGCCGAGCTGCGGTCCAGTCACGCACACCTGCCGCTGCGTGAACATGCGGGAGCAGCTAAGGAGCAGAAATCCCGCAGGAACAGTGCGGTTCGGCCGATGTTCTGGTTCTGTCTCTGGCGCAGCTGCTGCTCGCGCTTCAAACTGCGCGCAGACTCATCATCATCATCATCATCATCATCATCATCATCATCACTTTCCGGGACGCTGCTGCCTCACGCGGCAGAAAACGGGACCACGTGACTAGGGAGCGCCTCGTGCCCCAATGACACACTTTCCCGCCCCTCCTCCCTGCACGTGGAGCGGAAGCAGACTGTTACTCTGGGCAGGCAGAGAGGCATTGTGGGAAGTGTAGTTCGTTTCTTTCCCGTTACTGCAGCTGGTTCTGCTTGACCTCCTGGATCCCTAAGATTTTAGTTATAGCATTTTTATTGTAATTAAACAGAATTTGTTCTTTGAATTGTTCATTTATTGTTTTTACATTTTGTAATTTACTCTTTCAGATGATAATTTTTATTTTTCCCTTTTGCTTGATATCCATCCAGTTTGCTGTTCCCGTTTAGCGTTAGTAACTAGAATGCTGGAAAACTTAATTTCTATTAAACCCCTTTCATTGTTCAATACAATCATGATCAATACAATCTGTCATATTAGACAAAAATTAGTGGGAAAAAGATTTAGTTTCAAAGTGAAAACTGATTTCTACAAAATATCAATCATTAAATAAAAATAAAACAAGTGACCCCTTCCAGTCAGTTTTTAGTTTTGGCGCCTTGGGCTGCTCATCTGAACGTTGCAGTTTTCCTCCATTTTTCCTGTCAGGTTGGTGAGGATCAGGTGTGAACAGCTCTGGGCTTTAATTAGGCCACTCCAGAACCTCAAACCACCTCTGTGTAGCTGTAGCTACAGAACGCTTCAGGTCGTCATCTCTGTGGATAATAAATGTTCTCTGAAGCCACAGTTCTCCTGTTGCTTTCATTTACCTCCTGGCTTTACAAGGTTCCAGTGTTTCCTGCTGAAACGCAACGCCACAGCATGATACTGCCACCACCATGTTTGGACCTTCCATAATGACTCTTAATAAAAACATGTAAATAAATCAATAATGTTTTTTATATTGGTATAAGACAGTGGTTCCCAAAGATTTTCTGGGCCCCCTATGGATTACAATACAATCTCCCCCCCCAAAAAAAGAAATCAACTGGGCCCATCGTTCAACCAGACATAAACCTTTACACATATTTTGTTTTCAAACTCCACTGAAGTTTATTTCACACTTCAGGTTGCAGCAACACAAACTACAAACCATCTTTATAGTGAAAAACTTTTGTGTAACTGTTTTTTTTTTTTTTTTCATTTATCCATACCGCTTTCTGCGCCCCCTGCAATGGCACTGCGCCCCCCTAGGGGACGCGCCCCACACTTTGGGAACCACTGGTATAAGAAACGTGGATTTTAGCATAATTTCTGTTGTTTTTAAATTTACTCTGAGCCACTGGAAAAAATATTCTCAGGTTAAAGTCAGAAATCTTATTTTCTATCAGTTTTTGCCCGTGTCTTTGCTTGGAAAAAAAAAAAAAAGTATTTCACAGACGTTAATATCCTGCAATGTCTTTGCAAAGGGTTTAGACTTTTATTTATTTTAATACTTAAAAACAGATACAATTTGTCTATTTAAAATGCGTATAAAATATTCTAATTTGTTTTGTGAGGCTCTAAATGGGGGCAGAAATGTCTCTGGGCTGTTGTGTTGTTGTTTTGGTGCCATGTAGTACCTAATTCTGACCAGTGGGAGGCGGAAGCGTTCATGAGCGTTGACATCCGCCGAACCGCCGCCATTATCTCTGCAGCGGAAGAAGGAAGGGGAAAACAGTCGGAACCGAGAGAAATTAAGTCAATTTTGGATCAATTCTGCCATGGAGGTTCCTGGAGCCGACAGCGACTGGAGGAGCCCTCAGTTCCGACAGAAAGTCGTGGCTCAGATGTGAGGCAGTTGCTTCTTTTTCACGGTTTTTCGCTCAGCTAGGCTAGCTTTTGGTTTAGCTAACTGCTAACATTTTGTAAAAACTTCCAATTTAGGAAAAACTGAGGATAAAAATCCGTCAGGTGCTAAACTTCTACTGCATTTCAGGTGGTCTTATGGGCATAAAACCGATGTTTAATTCGGCGCAAATAAAATGTCTAAAATCCATTGTTTTTGTCTTTTTCTGACCAGATTTTGTTGTTGGCATCATTAGCTTCTGAAGCTAGTCAGTATTATAAACAATAAGTTTTTACTCCACAACACAATTGTTTTATATAAATCTTATAGAGATGCCTGTTAAAGTGTTTAAGGAACATTTTTAATTTCTCTTTCTCTAAATAGAACCGAAAGTAACTTAGAATCAGCGGGACATTGTTGGACAGATGATTTCATATTTAATTCAGATGAACGAAGACATGTATGCTACTTTAAATTGTGCTTTGGGAGAAGTGTAAATAGTTACACTGTGTCTGTAGAAAAAGAATAAGACAGGATGCAGAGAGGAGCTGTGGAGTGGCAGAGAAGTCTGTTATGTTGGTGCAGGACAGGTATGAGTGAGACAGCAGTGAGGTGTGCTGTAGGAGTGACTGAGGAGCTCAATAAATTAAACATGAGGCTTAGAGGCAAGATGGAATTGCATCTTGCCTCTAAGCCTCGTGTTTAATGCTTGCACTAGGTAGGAGGCAGAAATAAACAACAATTTCTGTGTTTTTTAAGTTTGCCATTTATTCATTTGAAAAATGTTTATTTATTTGGGATTAATAAATTCATTTGATGCATCCACATTAAGTTTTAATTAAATGGTCAGATGTATAACAACTATTTTTACTTTTTAATTTATTAAACTGTGGTACTTTTTGCTTTCCATGCTTGCTGAATTCTTTGTATCTAATGCTATTTACACATGACTGCAAGGCAGTGATGTGCTGTGAGGTTCATAGCTGGTGAGACTTAATCATGATCAGATTTACAAATATAGACCCCCTGCATGTTATTGTTTAGATAAGGAAATTTCAAACATGCGGAGACTGGAGGGCAAAAAGACGATTCTTTACATGTCATGCATAGCCGCTCTGCCACCGTAGAATAACTCCGTTAACTCAATCAAACTTGGAAATTTAGGTATTAATTTAATGCTGTACTACACAGCACAGGGAAAAACCACGTCTTTCTCGCTCTGTATCAGCGCAGCTACACGCAGACTCGTTGCCATAGTAACTGACAACATCTCAAAAAACCACTCATATATCTCACACACAGGAGCAGAACATTCAGTCTGTTACAGTAGCATGGTTTTAGGCTTGATGTTTATTTTGTGATTATTAATAAGTGATTGATGTGTTAAGAGGAGAAAACTATAAATATATCGCTGCACTTTACTGTATGGCTACCTCCATAGCTAGCTCCATGGCTAGCTCCATGACCAGCTCCATGACTAGATCCATGACCAGCTCCATGACTAGCTCCATGACCAGCTCCATGACTAGCTCCATGACCAGCTCCATGGCCAGTTCCATGACTAGCTCCATGGCTAGGTCCATGTCTAGCTCCATGACCAGCTCCATGACTAGCTCCATGGCTAGCTCCATGACCAGCTCCATGACTAGCTCCATGGCTAGCTCCATGACCAGCTCCACTGCCAGCTCCATGACTAGCTCCATGACCAGCTCCATGACTAGCTCCATGACCAGCTCCATGGCCAGTTCCATGACTAGC
>CAEFZX010016809.1:0-48388 GCA_903066825.1 Alfaro cultratus | reverse complement strand
TGACTACCTCTTGAAGCTCATCAAGAGAATGAAGAGTGTGTGCAAAGTAGTAATCACAGCAAAAGGTTGCTACTTTGAAGAAACTAGAATATAAGGCATATTTTCAGTTGTTTCACACTTTTGTGTTAATTCATAGTTTTGATGCCTTCAGTGTGAATCTACAATGTCAGTAGTCATGAAAATAAAGGAAACTCATTGAATGAGAAGGTGTGTCCAAAGTTTTGGTCTGTACTGTATGTATATACAGAATATTTGCTGCAGATAATACCACAGAATGTCATGATGAGTATTTTACGAAGAGGTAAATAAAAATTATTGATTCACATAATGAAATAAAACAATGATAAGCTGCTGCTGTAATATTGACTTTTTTGCACCTCATAAATCCATGATTCCCCCCTTCCCCTTCAAAATAAAATGCATTTTTCTTCAATAAAATTATTTTACATAAAGAACGGCAATTTGAATGTGCACTATAGTTTGCAAGACTGAAAACAATTTCTGCTGTATCACATATAGGGTTGAAACCAGATATTTACACTGAAAGTGTTCAAATTTAACAGAAAAAAAAAGAAGAAAAACAGTCCTCATTTAACATGGACTGAAAGGTCATGCAGAAAGGGAGAAGATGCTAGTCTAAAAACAAGATTCTGGCTTGGAATTGCACTCATGGAAAACTACTTGGAGGTGGCAGCATCATTACGTTTTTATTATCTGAATGATGTATCTAGTGCTCTTTGCAAGATAGCTGGCCTTATGAGGGGAAAAGCATTTATATGAATAAGCAGCAAGAAGGTTATAGCTAGGGAATTAATTTTTCTTCTGATAAAAAAAAAAAGACAAACTGAAAAAATTGTTACATTGTAGCTTATAGGCAACAAAATCAATGTAGATAAATTTCTGCATTTGAATGCATTTCTAAAAAAAACATATTTTACATCCACATTAGATAGATAGATAGATAGATAGATAGATAGATAGATAGATAGATAGATAGATAGATAGATAGATAGATAGATAGATGGTCACCTGACGGAGGACAACGTTTATTATGTAACGATGTGTCGGTTGGTTTTTCCCTTTAACTTTTGTCAAGTGAAAACAAAGAGGCACGTTTCAAATTTTTCAAAATAAAACTCTTCGCTCAACAGTGCAAGGGGTGAATTGTTTTGTTTTATTTTTTAATTCAGAGTGCGCTTCCTCTGCGGTGCTCCGCGGGCTTGACGCACCGTGGACCGTGCGTCTATGCGTCGCCGGTGGAGGAGGCGTTGGCGCATCGCACCACTGCCGCTTCTGCTGCTTCTGCTTCTGCCGCTTACTCTCAAACCCGGCCGTCCTGTACAGAGACGGGAGCTGTGAAAGAAACCGCCTCGCTTAAAGCAGAGCCGACCCGCTACGGCAAGGTGCGCGTTTTAGTCGCCCGAAACAGAGAAACCTCGAAATGATCAAGAACGGTCACCACCACCACCTCCACCACCAAGTGAGCGCAGCTGCGGGGAAAGACGCAGGGACGACCCTGGCCGCGGCGACGTGCAGTCCGGAGAAGAGGAGGCGAAAGATCCGTGTGTGGTGCGACGGCTGGTGAGTTGCTGATTGGATGTGTTGATTGGTGTGATGAAGATCCCACCGCGCTGTCCCCAGCCTTCGGTTCTTGTTTGAATGAAGAAGTTGTCACATCGGGACAGGCCTGCTCCATGCAGGCTGCAGGAAGCTGCTTAGCACCTTATCAGCTCAGCGCAGGCAAAACTTTAAATACAGTATTCTGCAGCAGATATCCTGGACCTGTTTTCATTGGGATAGCCGCCTTATGTGTATGTGTATGGGTTATAATACAAACCAATTAACGTTTCGCCTTCTTACATACAGTTGGCCTTTCCTTCATAGTAACACGTTAAAAGAATAGATTTATTATTTCCTGCTGCTATTGCCCATAACCGAGTGTTTTGAACTGATCATAAAGTTCTTATTAAGTCAAAAATAGCACCATTAGATTTGTGCAAAATGAATAAACCTGCTTTACAATATGCAGGAGTTCTCTTGTAAAAGTACAAACTTGTATTTGTTTTAGGTGTTTATTATTATTTTATTGAGTGTGTACTTTAAAGGTTAAGATCAGTGTCTATACTTCATCTACTAAGAGTTTTTATTGAGCATTTTAGAAATAAAACATCACATCTTCATGATGATTCTTTATATATCTTGACATTATACAAACAGATTGCAGTTGCAATGTATTTAGTTCTCGCTTAACACAACACTTCTAAAATTAATGTATTATATAGTTTCATTGTAATTTTCCAAATTGCAGCAAATACCTAGGCACTAAGCAAAAATATATATTTGGCCTACTTTTAGTTTTGACTTTTGCTTAAATTTTCAAAATTAACCCAGTTGAGGTAAAAGTGCAAATAAAATGTTTATACATTAAACATTATTACAAATATTTATATAGTATAATATGCTTATAACGGGTATTGTCAAAAGAAATCAGTGTCTGATTAAAAAAAAAATGCTAGCTATTAGTTATATCAAAATATTTGTTGATTGGACAGGAGATAATTAAGACAAAGATTGGCCCATTTCAACATTTGGCTTTGTTTTTGGAGCTGATGGTGAGTGTTTGTATCTATTGTTTTTTATAACCAAGGTTGTCATCAATTGTCTTTGATTATGACTCTTATGAAGTCCTCTTGTTTTCACACATCTAAACCAGCCTGTAAATTGTCAGGTTGCAACATCAACCATGACATGGCTTATCTTGAAATAGACAGTGTTGAAAACTGGGAGTGACCTCAAACACACATCTACCACACTAAATAAAATCTTCCAGCATGGCAAAACAGGATAATAAACAGTCACACACGTTATTGCATAAACACAACAGTGTTCTTTAATATCATGGCCTTATCACATTAAATCATACCTGCCTTGGTTTTTAATGGTATACCAAAATGTTTAAATTGCATAATTCTCCAGGACTGCCTTTCTAATTACATCTATTTCATTTAACCTTTACTAAAGTAAGTGATATAATAAGAACAAATTCTTATTTACAACAATAACAACCTGACACTGTGATTTATATATTGAGTTTTTCAGCTAGGGGCTGCACAGTGGCGTGATTGGTAGCACTGTTGCCTTGCAGCGAGAAGGTCCTGGGTTCGATTCCCAGCCCGGGGTCTTTCTGCACGGAGTTTGCATGGTCTCCCTGTGCATGCGTGGGTTCTCTCCGGGTACTCCTGGTTCCTCCCACAGTCCAAAAACATGACTGTCAGGTTAATTGGTCTTTCTAAAATTCTCCCTAGGTGTGAGTGTGTGTGTGTGTATGCATGGTTGTTTGTCCTGTTTGTCTCTGTGTTGCCCTGCGACAGACTGGCGACCTGTCCAGGGTGCACCCCACCTCTCGCCTGGAACATTAGCTGGAGATAGACACCAGCACCTCCCGACCCCATTAGAGACAAAGGTGTAAGAAAATGGATGGATGGATGGATGGATGGATGGATGGGTAGATGCTTTGTTGCTTAGCTGAACGAAAATCCTTATAAATCATCCTGTTTATAGGCATAGATTTTTATAACTGATATAAACTGTTAAGAGCGCGTCATTATCCCATGGAAACAAATCCGTCAGCTACATGGACTGAAAAGCCGCTCAGCAGAAAGAAGCTATTGGTCCCAAAGCAACACAAAAAGCCAAATTACAGTTTGCAAATGCACACAAAGATCTGGATTTTTGGAGACATGTCTTGTGGTTTGGAACTTAAATCAACCTGCTTGGTCAGAATGTAGAACCACTACGTTTGGAGGAAAAAGTTGGAAACTTGTAAGCTTGAGAAAATCATCCCAAATTTAAAGGGATGATTTAAATTTGTTGTACAGATTTGTTTTGCTATCGAACAGACAGTTTTGACGCTAGGATTACAAACCTGATTCAGTTGCATCAGTTCTGTCAGGAGGAATGAGAAAAGTAAGGAAATGTAAACTTTTGAGTTTAAAGAATGCTTTGGAAATATTTCACTCCTATTCTTCTATTTAGCAAATAGAGATATGTTTGGTAATCCTAAAAATGTTTCAGGTCCTTTTTTCCGACCTAAAAACAGGAAAACTGAAATCTCATTTAATATCAGACAGTGAGGACAAACGGTTATGTCAATGAAGATATCTGGTTTCACCTGAAAGGGTTTGCTCCCCGTAGGCCACATCCTCTGTCATTACACAAATCTATATCACATGGTTTCCTTTACTACATTAAATACTCAAATTTCTACATCTTGGAAAATAGAATAAAACAAGGATATGGCCAAACTACTAATTAATAACAAACTACTAGTTAATTAATAACTAATCCACTTGCCTTTTCTTTCTTAACAGAAGGATTTATTTTTAAGTGTTTTGCCAGGATGGAGAAAAGGCTGGTTTAACTTCCCATACTAAAATAAAACTACAATGGACTGCAGCATTAAAACAACTCATCTGCATTAAACCAACTCAGCAGCTGAATACTGACGTCAGTTGAAACAGAAAACACATATTATGACGTTGCTGTACCAGTCAAGACTATTTTTGACCTGATCTGATTTGTTTTAACTTGTTTCCTTTTACACATGCTTTAAAATTCAGCTTCTAGAATGGCTACCTTGTTTGTTTAAGAACCATCCGAGTTCCTTTACCTTTATATTGACTTAAAAAAAAAGAAAATAAAAAAAGAAGATAATTCAAAGTTGAAGAATACTGAATCCCAGCATAAACTAACATTTAAATAAAATCCCCTGATTGACTCATTTGCAAATGAACCAAAAATTTTAAAACCCGACCCCTGATGGACACATCCTGCAGCGACTGAACAGATGTTTTGAATATCTGCGCATGAAGACCAGGATTATAGTGGCTTTCTCTCGCAGAATTCCTGCTGTTCCTCTGTGGCTGGATATCTACGCTTTGGCGGCATGTCGCAGAATGTTTGGGATGCCGGAATATTAACCGGTGGGGTGAGCATGCAAAGAAAGCCAATGTCGACAGAGCTCATGTCATTAACCCCCCAGTGCACACCTGCAAAGGCCCCCGAGCAGATCGACTCCTTCCTGCCTCGCTCTTACTAGTCCCTCATCCCTTTATTGGCGGTTTGAAAGGAAATTTCCTAAGAAATTGTAGTTTTTATTTTTCTCACTCACAATACGTGGCACATTCTGTTCCTATTAGTCAACTTGGTTAAAGGTCTGCTGTCAGAGAAGCATCATCAACCAAGAGTGCAAAGTCCAAATTCACAATCTGCTATGGCGCTGTGCACATGCAGGACTGTAAAACCTCAGCCAATAAGCAGCGCTTTGCTTATTGATTCAAAGCCTGTTATCTTTGATTATTGGAGATATTAGACTTTACTGACTAAAATCCTGCTGTTGTTGTTTGCTGTTTCCTACACACGCCCAAACGGTCCCCCGCCGTGTGCACATGTGTCTGCAAAGCCTTTGCCCTCGAGAAGCTAAGGTGCCACTTGGGTGTCTGTTAGCAGACTTCTCTAATTAAAATTTCATCATCCCCACAGTGATACGCTCATGATACTTCCCTGCTAAAAAATACAGGGAGAAGAAGAGGGCCACTTGTTGGGCCTGGTGCTGGAATAAACCCTGCACACAGAAAGGTCTTATATAACTCAGGGTCTTTCATTCAGTCACCTCCAAACACTGCTTATTACATTCCTCTTGGCCCCTTCAGTCACCTTAGAGATCCTGAATCTAGTTCCAATGATTTGACAACACATGGAGCATTGCTCACTGTTACTCTTGGTAACAAGCTGATTTTCACCCAAAGTTATGATTTAAAAGTCCATTTCAAGTGTTTACAAAAAGCAAAGCTAAGTTTGTTTGCAGCAGAACTGGGCGACATAGCAGTCGGTGTAGCCGTCATCAGTATGATCAGGGTCTGGAAGCACCACAAGGCTCTCTTACTGTCTGTGCTGTGTTTGTAATCTAATAATAATAGTGTTGTTTTCCTATTGATGTTTCTGTGCATGCTATTTATAGTGCAAACAGAATGTCCTGCTGTTTTTTTTTTAATTATTATTATTTCCACTACACAAATCCTCACCCAGAGACAAGAGACAAAATGAATATCAGTGTGATGTAGGCTGAGAGCTTTAAAGAGCCTCTGAAGGGAGGCCAACACCCATCTGTTCTGTTTCTTTGTGAGATTACTGTGCTACACTCTTGGTTTCTTATCTGTCCTAATCTAATTAGCTGGAGACACTATCATAGCTGAGGATAAACAAGCAGAATGGAAGGAAGACAGTTCATCATACAGGTTTGGGTTTAGATACTTTTTCTAATCCAGCAAAGTGTGCACATTATTTACTTGAATCAAAAAGTGAAAGTCATGCATTAATCATAACTCCACAGTGATACATTTCAAACGTTTCTTTCTTTCATGGTTATGGTTTCCAGCTAATGAAGTTCCAAAATAAATCATCAGGAAACTGAACTGTCAGGAACCTGAACTGTTATATATTAGTAATGATTCTTAAATCCAGACGGTCTACGCAATCATGAGGACCACTGCTGACAATGGCTGACAGCCTCTGCACAAAATGTATCAGCTAAAGAGTCTGTCTGTTCACAAGGCACTGTATCCAAGGTTTTACTGGAAAGTTGAGTGAGAGGAAAAAGTCAGAAAGAAAAAGGTGCCCAAGAGACCCATACTGTACATTTAGGAGAAACTCTGGTCTTTTCTTTTTAATTTCCTCCCAAAATTTTGAATCCTGTCCTGCCATATGATTCTATCATGTCTAAATCCTTTCTTCTTGTGTTTTTTCCACCTTAGCTATGACATGGTGCATTATGGCCACTCAAACCAGCTGCGACAGGCCAAAGCAATGGGAGATTACCTCATCGTTGGAGTGCACACAGACAGTTAAGTCTTAAACAAATGCAACAGATACTTAATTTAGCATAAACATTGCCTCATTGCTGTACTGCTAAAGTATGAATCCCTCAATTGTTGTGGCTGCTCAAGCATGTTGGTCCAGAATAGAACAAACAGTTCCTCTGACTAAACCACATTCTGCCACCAAATGACACAAAATGAGTGATAAACCCAGCGTACAATTTGGTGTTGTTTCCTTGAAAGCCATTGAAATAGTTCAGGATTTTTGAATTGTGGTTCATCTGACTTTTAGACACATCAGTGTTATCTCTTAAATGTGGCATATTTAACTCAATAGCCAATAAATAAGCAGAATAGTTACCCAAAGTTTTCATTAATGCCCATTGTGGTATTTTCAAAATTTGTCTCCCTTTGACAATTTCTTAACCTTTCTTTTAAGATTTCCTCCTCTGGGTCATGGCCTTTGCTAGAACAAGGGGCAGTAAGTAAGTAGGCAAATATTCTTGATGAGCTGTAAAGGTCCCATCATTCTGTTTAAACACCGGAAGAGAAGTATGTGTGACCCAGATTGCTGTTTATAAAGTAGATAAACAGCACCTTTTTTTTCACCATTTTTGGTACAACATTCTGGTACTGGCCATGCATCAGATTGTACCCACCTTGGGAATGTTTTTATGTATTTTGACAATATAATGATTTATCTTACTAGTCTATCTGGCTTTATGAATCCAGTAAATAATAACTATCACCAAGAGTTACCTTGGTTTGATCAAGGCCAAATAAATCAGCCATATTTATTTGTCATCTGGACAAAAGGGGATCAGAGTTGCAATCAATACAAACAGAGTATGAAAGAAAATATTGTCATTCATCAATCATTAATAATACATGAGTTCATGAAATTGGATCAGGTGAGAATCAAATTGCAAAAAGAGGGAAGCATACAGGTGCAAATTAATGAAGGAGCCAACCGACCCAGAGCCTACACAAGTAGGCCAAGAAATGAAATAGTTGACCGATATCAGCTTGACTAGCAACAGATTTGTGGGTTGCAACAAAGAGATTAATGGCAAAATGGTCTAACATTCAGCACAATTTTTGTATCTAAAATGTTATATATAGCACTATTCCAAGTTTAATGATCACTATGGCACATTTTGTAGCAGCAGTAAAAATAATTGTTGCTTTTCTGTTTTTTATTAAAACATTCAGATCATGTTGCACAATTAAACTCTTTGTGGAAATACCATGCATTAAATTGCATTGTTATTTTTACTTATCACAAAATGTCTTAGCACCCTACAGTAGGAAAAGTGCAATGTGCTGTTATATTTAATGTATTAGATTATGGGTTCCATTGAGACTCATTTGTGAGATTAAAAGCACCTTTTGAAATAACCTTTAGGTGGGTACTTTTCATTAAGCCCACATTTCTATATGATTTTTTATTGGTCTGGTGGAATATGCTAGCCTAAATGAGTTCTATTTTCTAATAATAGTAAGCGGAAAATCATAATTAACACAAATAAAGAATTGAAAACATTTATATAATGTGTTTAATTTGGTAAATTGAGTTACTGAAATAAATGAACCTTTCAGTAATATTCTATTTTGTTGTAATCAGCTTATAAAAACTGAGATTTCTGTTTCCATGTTCACTTAACCCAGACGTATTGACTCGTGTTTTTCTTAATTTTCTTGCTTTATTATTTGAAGGTGAGATTTCAAAGCACAAGGGTCCGCCAGTCTTCACTCAGGAAGAAAGGTACAAGATGGTGCGGGCCATAAAGTGGGTGGATGAAGTGGTGGAAGGAGCCCCTTACGTCACGACCCTCGGGACACTCGACAAGTACAGCTGCGACTTCTGTGTTCATGGAGGTACTAAACACTCTGTTCAGCTATGTGGGACAGTGCTATAGTCCTGACTGTGTCATTTTGTTCCAGATGATATAACACTAACTGTGGATGGAAAAGATACATATGAGGAGGTAAAGAAGTCAGGACGCTATAGGTGAGCTTTTGTCAAACACAGAAGAAAGTCAGGGTGGGCTTCTCTGTGTGTTTCATTAACTTGCATGTTACACTGGATTGTTGCAGAGAGTGTAAGCGGACGCAGGGAGTTTCCACGACAGACCTTGTTGGCAGGATGCTTCTGATGACCAAAGCACACCACAGCAACATTGTGGGTTTTTACTAAATTCTTTTTTAAGTCCCTAACATGAGCAATTTTGCCGACTTTTCTGTTTCATTTTTTATGTTCAGGACAGCTCAGACTACCAGCAGCACACAGACAACTTTGGAAAGGTAATTTTTTGCCGTGCTCACCTTCTTCTTCGACTGTTTTGTCATACAAACAGAAAGTAGTTGGCATTTGCACCAGATGTTAGCTGATATTAAATAAAGGGCTTTGTTTTAGACCCACTTACTAATCATTTAGTAGGCCTTGCCAGCAAATTGTGAATAGTGCTTCTGTTCCTGAATGAGTAGAGTAACTAAGAGCCACAAAGCTTTTAGTCACAGGCAGTTAAGGGTCTCTTGACTGATAGAACAATGCTGGTCATTTGGCAAGTGATGAATAAATCCATTCTGAATTTGTTGCCCAGTTTTGTGCTAGTCTGTTACCTTCAATTTTACTGGTTGCTTTTACTGCTCTCCCCACGAGGGGGCAGTGATGCTGCATAGAAATGACCTCTCTGGAAAAGCAGATGCAAGAAATCAGATTAAACATTTAAGTTTTAGATTAGTTAGACTTCCCAAATGTATTTATATTTGCTAAATGCCAGAATAAAGAGAGAGGGATTCATTAGAGAATTTTTCAGAACGCAAAATTTAATAGTTTATTGACACTTCTTTGATAATTGAAGTGCACTCGTCCATCATGTAGCAAAGTATACCACAACTTGATGCTGCCGACAGTATACTTCACAGCTTGGATGTTACTCACAACCTTTCATTCTAGTCTCATCTTAACTCAGAACATGTTTCCAAAGATGAAGAACTTTGTTTCTATGTACATCCCTGGCTTTGTATGATGCTTTTTGAGTAATGGCTTCTTTCTTGCACTGGGAATTTCTGATTACCTTGGTAAAGGACCAATTTCAATGTGATAATGACACAATTTTTATATTAATCATGATGACTTTTCTTACACCAAATAAGCATGTGACATTTGTAATTAGAATATTACATCATACAATAAAAATATTCAGAAATGCGTATCTGATAAAAAAGTATGCTTAATACCTGCTTAAGGGTTGTTCCAAATGGTACATTTAATCTCTTAAGTAAGCCTCATTGAAATGCTTGTTTTAGTTTACTGAATATGGCTGTATATCAGAAGTTCGTCTGATTTAAATCTGCTCCATATTTTGCTTTTTATTTTTATTTTTTTGCTAATATGTTCAGAAGGGCCACAGTCCCTGGACAGGAGTATCTCAGTTCCTGCAGACTTCTCAGAAGATAATTCAGTTTGCCTCAGGCCAGGAGCCTCAGCCCGGAGACACCATCATCTACGTCGCAGGAGCCTTTGACCTCTTTCGTATCTTTTTATAAATTACAATCAGTACTGCACATATGTCTTTTCATGCTGACTCTTGTAATTCTCTAAAACCCATGCAATATTTGTAAAATTACACCTCTGACAGGAAAAAAAAAACACAAATAAATACTGAACATAACATGTAAAACAATCCATGTCAGAATAAATAAATATTCTGCTATATTTTATTATGTTTTTGCTACATTTTTGCTCTGCAGTCAGTTAGTATTAATACAATGTGTGACCACAGTTCTGAATGTTGTCACTAAAACATTCGTTGCTTTTATGGAAGCCAATGATATCCTTGATGATACCTCTGGTAGACATCGGTCATGTGGACTTCCTGGAAGCGGTCCATAAGCTTGCCGAAAAGCCGTACATCATAGTGGGGCTGTACTTTGATCAGGTGAGACTTTTTAAACCAACCTTTTGTTTTAATCAAAATAAAAATCTGGATCAGTTGTCTTCTACTCGAAGACGCGCTAGCATGTGTGACACATTTTCTTGTGTTTCAGGAGGTGAATCGTTATAAAGGAAAAAACTACCCCATCATGAATGTCCATGAGAGAACGCTCAGTGTGCTGGCTTGCAGAGTAGGTTCTTCCCCTTTGTAATTCAGTAATTTCCTCTGCATTAAATATATTCATGTATTTGTTGATTTGATGTGGTTTTACAGTATGTTTCGGAAGTGGTGATTGGTGCACCCTTTGCCGTCACAAAAGATCTGCTGGATCATTTTAAGGCAAGTGCAAAAAAACCCTCACCGAATTCTTGCTGTTCAGTCATTTATTCTATAATTGTCGTGTCTTTGTTTGTGTTCAGGTGGATCTTGTTTGCCATGGTAAAACAGAAATCTACCTGGACAAGGATGGATCTGACCCTTACGCTGTAAGATTTAGTCACCTGTCACATTTCATCAGTCTGCAGTGATGATTTGTGATATTTTTTATGATCATTGTTGCTTATTTTCCAGGAACCAAGAAGAAGAGGCATGCTACGAACTGTAGACAGTGGGAACACCCTTACTTCAGATGCAATTGTGCAAAGGATAATAAAAAACAGGTGATAACTTTATCAGAGAGAAACCCTCTTTGATGGTTTCTTTCTGATGCCCTTTTTTCTAACATTTCGTGTAAATATAAACGTTTGCTTTCCAATTTTCTCATATTAGGATTCCAAATCTAATTTACATTAGTAAGCCAAATCCATTAATAAATAGGTCTTGCACAAAATTTTACCATTTTTTAGTATTAGTTGTTTCATTAATTATCATTGCTAATTAAAGATTACTATGAGGCTAAACTGTCATATTTAAATAATATAAATCTCCGAGAACAAATTGCACATCGTATTTTTGAGCAGAATTCCATCAAAGGGGCGTACCCATTTATTCTCTCTTCTTTATTTGGTTGCTTGTGTTTCCTTTTGTTTAATTAGGCTTCTATTTGAGGCAAGGAACAAGAAGAAAGAAGCCAAAGAGATTGCTGTGATCCAGGCTATGAAGCGACAGGAAGAGGAAAAGACTAAAGGAAGATCCCAAGCTCTGCTTTAGACATGCACCACCATTTGTGGTTTTGACCTAACATTAGCAAGCTACATAAATATAAACTTCTGTATAGCAGAGTCACCTCTTCATAAGTGTTATAGCATCTCTGGATAATATCAGCAGTTTTATAGTTGAAAGATAACAATCCTGCCTTGGGATCAATATCTGTTTGTGAGCAGTAAGATCAATCATAAGCTGTAACAAGGAACATGTACTGTACCTGTATCTTCAAAAGTCTAATATATACATTTGGATATTTTAAACTTTTGTAATTTTATTGCCTTTTAACAAGGAAAAGAAATGTTTTTGGCTTTTAGCACAAGAAGAGTGCAGGTTGGCGAAGTGGGACAAACATTTATTTATCTAACCAGAACTGGAAATCTTCCCCGGGCTGTTGCTGCTTTTTGCACAGCAATACTCCTAATCCTAACTAATCATCATCTGTATATATTGTATAAAAATGCATAAGGATTTTTAAATTACAGCAGAAATCAGAGGACAGATACCCTTGTGCTGCTGTTCAGTTAATCCGTTTAAATATTTTGGACCTCATATGTTCCACTCTGCACTGACTGCTCAAAAAATCATGGGAAATGTTCTGTTTTAATAACAGAGTTGTTGTTTTTTAATCACAAATGCACACTGGTGAGACCTGAAGGTCTTGCCTTTTGCGTGCGTTTTTTTAAATGTAACCACTGAAATTTATGAAATGATGAACTGTCTGCTTTAACTTTGGTTTTCATTGCATGAGTGGGAATTAATCACATTGTATTGTCTTGAAGACAAAGTCATACTTCTCCTAAATCATGAGGAGTCTAACACATGTAGATATGAAATGGGGTCAAATAATATATTTTTTGTAGAAGCATATTTTACTCCACTCCATTAGCTGCTGTAAACATAGTAGCGTAATGTTTTAAAAGCATAATGCATATTATTGTCAAACTGAAATGTAGATAGTGTTGCCTATTATCTATATGTTATTGATCACTCCCAAAGGACATACTGTATAATATAAAGTTGATTGGATTTACAGTATATTATATCTAATAAAAAATAAATTCTGTCTGCTTGTTTTGATTCTTTACATTATTATAAATATTTTAACATATATATATATATATATATATATATATATATATATATATATATATATATAGCGAAATTATGATGAAACTACTTTTCGAATTGGATTGAGTCACCTAATTAATAATTTAATATAAATATTGGACCATCTCCACAGTGACTATTGATATCACCATTTGTCATAAATAATCAATGAGTTGAACGTCTTACACATGAACATAAAAAGGCTGGC
Source organism: Alfaro cultratus (assembly GCA_903066825.1). Classification (NCBI taxonomy): domain Eukaryota; kingdom Metazoa; phylum Chordata; class Actinopteri; order Cyprinodontiformes; family Poeciliidae; genus Alfaro; species Alfaro cultratus. The sequence continues at coordinate 35,111 of CAEFZX010016809.1, read as the reverse complement.
CAATACAAAATTGCTGATTTTATTTTTTTATTGACTCACCTTTTTCAGGTGTCACAGGCTTTTATTTTGACAGAAAGCGGTACAAGTGTGGTCCTAATTAAGCAAATTAGCACCTCCGAGTTACGCTTGCTTGATGCCAGGAGAAGCAGCAACGAAAGAAAGCTGTTGAGAAACGAAGAGCAACAACAGCGGGATGTTTCGTTGTTTAAAAATGCTTCCTCTGGCGCTGAAGGTACGCAGCAAAAATGTGTTTGATAAACTACTTCAGAAAGTTTTTTTCTGAAATTTGAAATCAGGAAATTACTTTCGCTCTCCCACTCACTTTTTTTTTCCTTTTTTCTATTTCTATTCAACTAAGCACTAATTAATAATCTGTAGACTATTATTTTTAATTCATTTTTTTTTTCTCCTGGAAATTTAGTAAAAAAAAAATAATTGCCCTATCTTGGTTATTTCTACATCTCTGGAATTTAAATGCAGACATGTTGCTGTTTCCGTTAGATCTGCATGGGACTGTGCCTCCAGCAAGATATCTCAGAGGAAAGGAAGAAAGCCCAAATAAAGAGCTCCACAATCGAGCAAGACCTTTGTGATCATGCCAGGGCTGAAAGGAATGTAATCAAAATCCTCATGCTTGGTGTGTATATGCTGCATCATTTAGCAGCTCTCAAATACTTTGGTTAATTGTTGCGAAACGCCCGTTTGTGTGGCAGGAGTTGCAGAGAGCGGAAAGAGCACAATAATCAGACAGATGAAGATAATACACAGCCGTGGCTTCTCCAGCCATGAACTTCTTAGTTTCAAGGTACCAAACATTCCCACTATTATCACACATTTTTAAATACCGGATACCTTTTTTTGTACTCATGAGTAAAAAGATGAATGAAATGGACAAATGTTTTCAAAGCCTGCAGTGCTGGATAACCTTCTAACCTCTATGAAGATTGTTCTGCGAGGAATGGGCAAGCTGCGGATAAACCTCGCAAATAAAAAGAACAAGGTGAGCCACAGACACCTTGGTCACTCCTCTTATGTTTAGCTTTCACCGCACCTGCTTTTTCTTACACTAGAGGGCCCTCTCTGCCTATGTGAAGCATGACGTCCTCCTCTCTTGAGCGGTACTTGTATAATATTTGATTTTACGAAAAGATAAGAAGCATTTGCATCCATAGTGAGGGTGAGTTGCAATACTTAGTTGTGTTCTAGCTTTCAGTGACACTTCACTGACAGCTGAAATCATAAAGACTAGATAAGATTTCACGTTTTGCTGGGCGATTTATTTATTTTTATAACAAGTTAGAATATAATATTATTTAGGCAAATAAGCTAATATCTTATAGATTTGTTGTAAATGGTATCAAGCATTTATGTCTTAGTCTTGGTGATAATGCTTTTCAGCATTTTTTACTTTTACACATTTTTTTAATTGATCTTATATAGAGTTCTTTAATTTGGTAAAGTCAATTTTGACTTTTCCATTAGCTGTAAGCTAAAAATCACCATAATTATCTGATAAAACTACATCAAAAATTAACTTCTCTGATAACTATTGAGATTTTAATACACTATAAAATCTAATTGGTCCCTTTTCTGCTGTCTGCAGTGCATGTCTTATAAAGATAATATCAGAGCATTATATTATTGACCCTGACTGTACAATGTTCCCATACTTAAACCAGATGCAGGCCCGCTCCATTCTGTCCTGCAGCCAGTGTTTGGGAGACGATCAGCAGCTGCTCCCTTTTGTGGCTCAAGCCTTCTGTGCTCTTTGGGCCGACCGAGGGGTGAGGGCCGCTGCAGCCAAAGGATACGAGTACGATCTGAACGACTCTGCCCTCTAGTGAGTACATCAACCTCAGGCAATTTATATCGCACAATCCTTTCCCAATTATGACTGACAGTGGAAATGTCAAGGGAAATTGCCCAGTAAGGAGTGTGTAGTTACAGTTTGTCTATAGAGAGCAAATGGTAAAAGCAGTGCAGAGAATAACAGGAAATGATTTGTGTGACATTTATGGAATAGGAAGCCTAATTAGAACCACATCAAATTAAAAAAAGAACTGTTTGCAGATGTCCAGGTGGAGGGGAATAAGGGTGGAGTACATGAAACATACATGATGAGAGAGACTATTTTTGTGTTTAATGAAAAGGCGAATAGAATGGCAACATATGTGTGGGGTTGTGTGTAGCTTGAAGTGAAGTGTTTATGACTTGGCTGTAAAGTTTGCATTGCTCTGAAAAGTGATAATACCCAAATAATTTATGTGAAATGTCAGGACAAATTACTGCATTATTATGAACTGAAAGGAAAGATAATATCTGAAAAATGTGGAGGAATCAATTTGACTTATTTGAGGGATGTCTCAAGAAAGCTACAACTACCTTTTTTTATCCCTACTGTAGAAAATCACACTCAGAGTGATGTTGGCATCTCCATGTTTTATCATAGAAATGGTGAGTTCTGGGCCATGTGTAGGGTTATGTATTTGCCATGCATGGGAGTTTGTATGTATAGATATGTTGACTTTTGGTCTCATCTGACATTAGCTTCTTGTTTTGTGTCTTTTGACCAACTCCAATTGGGACTTCAGCATCTAACTACTTGCCACATTTTCATAAAAGCCCATTTAATGAATGCACAAATAGAAGTTTTCCTGTCAACATATTCTCACTTGAGCTATGGACTTCTTAAGTTGAGAGACAAGTTGGCTTTAATCAAGTGCATTCCATACCTTTCGGATTTGGTTTTCACTCTGACACACATAAAGCTGGTTTTCCTCATAAAAGTCTGGCGAAAAACGTTGGAGTTTGTGATCTTCATACTACCTGGCAAAATGTGGAAAAAGTGCTATGAGTACTTGTGCAAAATACAGTTATTTTTCCCACATTTGTTCCAAAATGTTTTTGTCTGAACATCGCTTGTTTTTCTCCGCTCTATCATTGGATCATGCAATAATGCTCTTTCAAGAGTTGTTTAAAAGCAGAGTAGCCTTCAAAATTTCATCAACTCCTACCCCTCTGCTTTGTGCTCTGTGTTCAGTATTTTTGATGAGTGCTTTTGTGCTGCATCATTATGTAAAGAATGGAATATATTTGCAGAAAAGCAATCCGAAATGTGCACTTGTGCACACAATATTCGGTAATAAGCTGGATACCCGAGTGGCTATATGATTAAATATTGGATTGTGATTATTTCTTTAAGTAAAAGAAGTCATTTGTCTTTTTAAATAAATGTGGACTCAGTGGGCAGAATGAACTTCTTATCTTGGAGGCAACAGGGAGGCGATCAGTCAAGATAAAATCTACTCCGGGTGGTCAGACGGAGAAAGGACGGAGGTGTGACAGCTTCATTACTGGCACTCGATAAAGTCGGTTGCTGGGGGATTATACGAGACTCGCCTGTCTCTCTTTCAGTGATCTCACCTTGCTGGACCAGCCATTGATTTCTCCCTCCAGAAATGTTGGATTAGACTGTGTCGTGACACACTTGACTTCCCCAGGCACCCAAATGTGTAAAATGACTTCTCTGATGGTAGCGTGGGCTTGAAGTGAGCGGTTAATGTTGTCCAAGGAAAATATGTAGTTACAGTAAGTTACCTGCGGTTGTAAGGTGTGTTTATGAGAAGCGTTCTAATTAAGCCCTACTATAAATGCAAGCCTCCAAGCTGTTTGGGATGTTTTAAATTGCAATCAGTTAGGAACAGGTTTAGCTTTTTCTCTGAGTCTTTGTAAAATTCAGTTAACTTTATTTTATATAGTGCAGTGTCAGAGCAAATGTCATCTTCACAGCACTTTATAGAAAAAAAGAAAGAAGTCAAAAGCATTCCCAGTTATATAGAAGCCAGTTCATCTTGTCACAAATGATTACTGTATGATATTAAGTCACATCAAGTGATTAATGGCATGACTCACATAAGACACCTGGAGGCAGAGTTTCATTGAAAGATTTCAATTTTCACTTATGCTTCCATGAAATGAAATTTCAGTTTCTAATTCATTTTCTTTTGATGCTTAAATACATCAAAGCCAATTCTTAAAATTCAGTTCTACAGCACATTACAGGGCTTTCCCCATTTACTTGTGTTGGGGTGTAAGCAATCCTTAGGTATGAAAAGAACTAATTGTCTTGTGGGTAAGTGTGAAAGTACCATCATGACTCATAGGGAGGTATATATTTTTTCCCTTCCCTAGTGTGCATAGGAAGTGTTTCTGCTGCTTTTGGTGACTGTACTGTAGCTTGGAGGACATTGCTACAGATTGAAATTCCAATTGTCACAAAGGTCCTGAAAAAATATTGGCTGACAATAATTTTCCATCTTGTATTTAAAAACAAAAGTTTCCTTTGTTTTTTCTTTCGTATGCTTTTTAAAAATATTTCTAAAAGTATATCTGTGAACTGATTAAGAATTGATAAAGAATACTAGAACCAATGGGAAAAGAACAAGAAAACACAGTCTACAGCTAGTCAATTATGTATTTATTGTCAGATATCTTCCTTTTTTCCTGGTTGTCTGCAGCTTCTTTGAAAACATAAGTCGAATTATCTCGCCAAACTACATTCCCACGGAGATGGATGTCCTGAGAGTCAGAGTGAGGACCTGTGGAATCATTGAGACACAGTTTCAAGTAAATGAAACAATCTTTAGGTAAGACGTTGAAATAAATATTATATATAAAAAAGCTTTAACCTGAAGGTGAGTGGATTTTTAAATCGGTCTTCTAAATTTACATTGTGAGTCAAGCAATCATGAGTCTAAAATGGGGGCTTAATAATCTTGAATAAGAGAATTTGGAAACTATAATTTGCATTATTAAACAAGTACTGTCAGTAAATGCAGTGGTGGAAGTGGAGGAGGGAGGTCTGTCAAACCTAAAGGCACATTAAACATTAACTAAGCATTTTGAGCAAGGGTCATTTAACTTTTTTACGAGGGGAGATGGCAACAAAATGTTAACTGCAACACTGTTTTACAAAATAAAAGTGATACACCAAACGAAACCATCTGAATCACAGAATAAGCACATATGTTGATATTTTTTTCATCTTAAAGATGACTGCTAAGCAGATGTTCAAAAGCGTCTGCCAACTGAAGAAATACCTGACCAAGTGATCCGACCTAAAATGTCCTAAAGAATCAGTTAAACAGATAACTCGATCTATACCCACAATAATGAAAATAAGAAATAAACTTCCAGTTGTCTCTTATCTAGTTATTGAGCCTCTGAAGACTCTCAGCCTAACCTGCAAGGCATTTCAACAGATAGCAGAAGAAGCTTTCAGTGGCAAACTGAAAGAAGGAAACTTCCTGGAGGTGAATTGGACATTAAATATTGATAGCCTTAAACTTTCTAATTAGCCACAAAAAATCAAACAAATATGAAGAAGTGTCAGTAAACCACAGAAACTTTTTTTCAGATACCTTTTACAGTGCTTTTTATCTACTTTCTTGGATAACATTTTGTTTCTGTGGGCTGCAGGTTAGAATTCATAGAGATCTCGTGAGTGTGTATAAGGAAGAACTCTTTCTATAAATTTGATGAGGATAGTTTATGGATCCAACTCTTTTTCTAATATATCTGGATCAAAATTTTCAGCAGTTAAAATGGCTCAATAAATCAAATGCCTAATTTCAGCCTTGCTGTCATTTTGGTATGAAAATACTGTTACACATTTTGTACATTTAGTTGACTTAATTCTAAATCAAATAAATTTTATCATAAAATGACAGGATCTCGTGTTGTAAATTGGTAACTCAGGAAAGCTGCAGTGATTATTCTTTTCTCCACCACTTCAACTACTGCTGTCAGTTCAGTTAACACTTATCCTCCTCCAGCTTGGTACAACCGACTCAGAAGATAAATGCCTCATCGCTGGTGACATGCGGCAATCTTGCACCTGGAGACTCTTTGGTCCAAATTGAAACTCATTACCCATGTCACCCAGACCCTAAGGTTCACCTGGTGCCACAGATGTCTTCAGTATTTTGAATAGTTTTGACTTTTTATTGCTTGAATGCACTTGATGATGAATAAAATGACTTTGTAAAGAAATACTTTTTTTTTTTCTTCTGCAGTTTAGCTATATATACTTTGATGTCTGGAAGGTTTTATGTAATGTTCAATCTTTTTTTAAATAGATTTAGATATAATTTCTTGTCGGTTAGCAGATTGTATGACGTTGGTGGCCAACGCAGTGAAAGGAGAAAGTGGCTGAGCTGCTTTGATTCTATTCACGCCTTACTGTTTGTTGTGGCTCTCAGCAGCTATGATCAGATGTTGTTTAAGGATCCATCAACGGTATGTCATTAAAGTATTAAACTATATTAACATTTAATTTTATGGATTTTTTTCTAACCGTTTTATAGCTTTATCTGCCTGCCCTTATTTTATTTTATTTTATTAGAATGGACTTCAGGAAAGCCTTGAATTTTTTTCATCAATCTGCGCAAACACAGTCTTCAAGAAAACTTCCCTGGTAAGTTTTTCTTTGTGAAATCTGAAGAGTGTGACATAGAATTAACCCTCTACATTCTGATGCATCTAAATAAAATCCAGAGTGAACAACTGATGGGTAAATAGTTTATTATTTTGCAATGTTATGACACATGTTCTTTGTGAATACCTCAGAAGTTTAAGGAACATTAATAAAGTAGCATTATGAAGACTCAAGAACACATTCGACAAGGATAAAGTTTAAAAGTTTAACACACGGTTACATTTAAAGTTATTGCCTTTTAAGTCTTTAATTGTGCACCGTACAATCTATTGTGTAAGACACAGCTGCTAACTTACCAAAACCACATTCCACTGAAATGACTGACTAAGCAAGTGGAGTAGTAATCAAGAAGCAACCAAAAATCTTGTCAACTCTGAAACAGCTGCAGATATCACTTTCTCAAGTGGGAGTTGAGATTACATTGATTAGTCATGTACTCCATAAATCTGCATTACATGCAGTTTTCCACGAACTATATGTAGGTCACTGCAAGTGTGTGGGAGAAAGGGCTCTGATCAGACGAGACCAAAAGAAAACCTTTATGAAACGTGCAAAGTTTTATTTGTGGCAGAAAATGAACACTGCAAAGCAACCTGAACATGCCATCCATGCTGCAAAAAAATATATGATGTTGGCAGCATCATGGTGTGGCAACATACATAGAGCCTGAGTTGATGGGAAATGTTGTTGACGAAGAAAGGCTTTTGCAGGCTCCATAGGACTTGGTACTAGAACGTTGGTTCAACTTCCAGCAAAATAACCTGGTAAGACCCTTTATTTTATTTATGTGTATTCAGCCAGGGGAACACTTGGTTTAGATCAAAGCATAGTACTGGTAGAAGTGGCTGAGTAAAAGTCAAGATATAAATCCAATCAAGAATCTGTGAAAATTGCTGATCAGACACACAGTCAATCCAGTCTGATTTAGCTTGAGCTGTTTTGCAAGGAAAGCATGAAAACATCAGTCCGTAGATGTGCAGAGCGGCTACATAGCCCAAAAAATCTGCAGAAGAGACGCAAAGATTGATGGAAAAAGGTGGTTTTACAAAAAAAACTTGCCAAGGGGTTTTATGCAAATGCATGCTAAATTTTTCAGATTACCATTTGTAAAATATCTTAAAACAACATATCTATTTTACTTTGCAATAATTTTCTACTTTGTCAAAATCTCCATAAAATAGATGAAGTGTAAAGGGTATACAATGATTTGCATCCTTACCTTTTCTAACCTCTTGCTATTCTCTTTTCTCATGCTGTTCTAAATATGACCGCAGGATAGATGCACTCATGGGCTTTTTAAGAACTCTTACACGCTAAGTAAACGGTGCCCACAAAGCTTTGATTGCATCTGATGAACATAATTGTCATACAAATTCTAGTTTGCTGTCACCACATTTAACAGCTGCTGTGGTTGTTTACACACCGACAATGTGTTGCTCTGGTTATGAATAGAAATAATTTGTTTCTGCAGTTCATCTTGAGATATATGAGGTAGAGTTTTGCCTTTCTAGCTTCTTTTTTTCTTCTAAATGCTATGTGGTCTTCCTTTTGTCTCTAGTGTGGGAAAAAAGTCAGATAAGGTCGCTGGAAATAACAGAACTATGGTGTGACTGGAGATTACTTGATATTTTATCTGCTATTTGAACAGGAACATTAATTTTATTGGGTTTGATGATCAAACAAGGCTTCTCTAAGGTAGTTTTAAAAATTATGATTAACCACACACCAGTTTTTCTCCTCAGTTATCCAACATATGCATAATGACAAGACCTTATTAATTCACAGATAAACAAATGCAAACTCCACCACTTGGAGACCAAGTTTTCATCCATATTTTTAGTTTTGGATCTAATTGTGTTTGACTTGTGAAGTTGCAAATGATTGAATCCTCTTTGGTGCTCGTCACTTTGCTCAATCGCCAATTTGTGCATTTGTTGTTTTGGCCACTCTGTTCATGACTTGTTGTGGTATGAAAAGGACGTCATTACAATGAAATGCTTAGTACTCAGCATGAATCAGCTCTGGGAATGTTTCATGCCTACTTTTACAACTGAAGTAAATTAATTTCTTATCTGCTCATAACGTCCTTAAATAATATAAACCAATAAGATGCTCCTTGGTTCTGATTGGAAGGGTCATAATCTTTTGGACCAGCAAGTTAATTGGAAATGGTGTAAAGTCCAGGTTTATTTCTACAACATATTTAAAACAATAGGTAACCAAAGCACTGCACTTAGTAATCCTCAGTACTTTGAGCAATTGAATATAAAACTCAATATAAAAATGTAACCTAACCAGATAAAAATAGTAAAATGAATTAGAACATTTCTGAAGAAATTTAAACGGCGTTCTGATGCTAAATATTAGCATCAATGCTAAAGTAAGCCACAATGTACTCCATCCATCCATCCAATAGCATGTTGAATAACAAGGACTTACTCCATTCTGTATTTTAAAATTAGTGTATAAGCTAAAATTAGCCAAAATGCTAATGTTAACCTAACTGCTGCCAGTGGCATGTGGGGTATAACTAGCATGTTGACCTGCATTGACTTCGGTGTGCTAAACATGGCTAATAAATAAACAAAATAGGTAAAAAGCTTATTGTAGGGAAAAGGCTACTGCTAATGTGGGCAGTAGCTACCAATATTTGTGCTAATGTTAATGCACTGCCTTCTGATTTTTACTCATGCAAAAGTAAAAATCTGTTGTTTACTATGTAGCACTTGGTTACCAGAAAACGCATTCATCTCTTAGCAACACATTAACAACAAATATTGTTATTGTTCAAAAGATGGAAATTTTTTTTTGCTCTTTTGAAATACTGCTTACCAGAAAAGAACAGTCATCTCTTAACACCAAATTAATAACAAGTAATATTATTCTTTATAAAACATAAGCTCTTTTGAAATACTGCATATCTGCTCAGACCCAAGAAATTTACAGTTGGTAAATTTAGCAAAAGTAAAAATCAGATGTTTACTTTGTGGCACTTGTTTACCAGAAAAATGCATCAATCTCTTAGCAACACATTAACAACAAATATTATTGTTCAAAAAACAAGACTTTTTTCTGCTCTTTTGAAATAGTACTTATCTTATACTAAACTACAATTGTGCAGTTGGTGAATTTTTCAGAAAAATGAAAATACTTGTTTTTTTTGTTTGTTTTTTAGCATTGATTGTGAATATATTAGACATTCAACACTAAAGTAAAAATCAGATTTATACTTTCTGGCAGTTCATTACTAGAGAAAAATTGGATAATTATAGCAATAAAAGCCGATATTTGCTCAGAGAAACAATTGGACTTGGTCTAAAGATGCAGAAAGTGTTCAGAAAATGTATAAATTAATATGTAAGATTTGAGCATTTTTATGATTTTCTGCTCCTATTGGTTCTGAAATTGCTTTACTAATAAGGAAAGTAAACTTCTCAATGGTTCAAGATGTAGTAGGATATTTGTTTATGAGATCAAAATTGGGAACAATTTGGTGAAAGGGCTATTTCTCTAAGTGAAACAGCCCTAAGTAAGTGTCTCTGTAAGTGATTAAAAAAATAACTGTACAAAATTGGTAAACACACCTTTCTGCATTAAAATAATCAATTTTAAACATTTTGTTGTGAAGGCTACTCTAAAAGAATTTTTTTTTTTGGTAAATTATCCCTGACAGTTTATTTAGGAAAATGTAATGTCATACAAGATAGGAATCCATATATAAAATTTTAGTAAAATGTTGACAAAATACCATAGTTGGCAACTACTGTTTATTTCAGCTTGTTTTAGGGATTGCACCAATTAGTTCTACTCCGTTCTCCTGAGCTTGTTACTCAGCACTCTTGCAGCATATTTCTTTGGCGAAAGTGAGATTGTAGTAAACAGCCTTAGAGGCCCCACAACAAACAGATTAATGTTGACTGGTCATTTCACTCTCAAAACCTCACTTTACACAGTTTGTCCACAAACTTTGGTACTGATCCATTTTTCTTGAAACGTGACTCAAGAAGCTATAAAGTCACAAATACAAATGGAAGTGATGAAAAGTGAAGAAAAGTCCATTTCTACTCTGACCCATTTGTTTTTTGCTATGAAGTTATGACTGAAAACATCCATTTATATGTTCGGGTCTTTCTACTGCTTTTTTTCTCTGTCTTATAGATTTTGTTTCTGAACAAAACTGACCTTTTCCGAGGGAAGATCCTGCACTCTGGGAGACACTTGAGATTTTACCTTTCATGCTATGAAGGTACAGTAGAGAGAACAACCCAGGTCATTTATATTTTCTCTGAATGTCTTATTCTAAACCCACATTTAGCATCTCATCTGATTTTACTGTGTTTTGAATTTGTCATATAAGCTTCCATTTACAAAATGAGTGACGCATTGAAAGCAGATTACAAGCAGAACACTAGTTTCTTCACGGTCCTGCTTTGGCCATGTCTGTTACTGAATAATGAAAGATGTGAGAGAGTTGAATGATCTAACATTTGAAAGTTGCTTATAAATTCAGCACTTTGGATTCTTGCAACATCATCTCTGCTGGTGAAGTAAACAGAAATCTTTGTGCATACAGATTGAAATACATTGCTCATGTTATTTATTCGGTCTGGTTCATGGTGATGCATCATTCCAGACTCATTGCCAGGGGTTCTGTGGGTCGGCATTATGTTTTGTGTATTTGGATTTTGATGGAAAAAAAAATGTCAGCCAATGTCTTGCTGCATCTATATCTCAGAAAGTGAATAAGCTGTTTGAGATGAGACAAACTTATTTTGCCTGTCCAGGAGCAGACTGTGATGTGGATGCTGCAGCCCACCATGTTGCTGCCGTGTTCTCAGCCTCTAACATGGCCTCGAGCAGACCTGTTTACCACCACTTCAGCACGGCCATTGACTCTGAAATCATGAAAGAGGTTTTCCACATGGTCATTGATCAGATCATCAAGGAGAACCTATCAGCTGTCCAGCTGTTGTAGGTTTCCTCTACACTCTGCGTTTAGTTGGCGATTACTGTGATTTTATATTTGTTTTAATCCTTTTAAAACAAAAGGCCATGTGACTTGCTAAGACAATTGTATATATGGTGCTGTTTTATTTCTAAATTATTTTAAATAAAGTATTTGTCTCCCTTATATCTTTCTTTAATCTCCATGCTAGTTTTTTCTAGAAAACTTGCATGGTTGAGTTTGCCAAAGTCTCTTGGCTTCAATTAATGTTATTGAAACATTTAACTGTTCACACTGCAGTTTTCTGTTGGTCATCCAGTCACATTTTAAGTTTGCAAATTTACAGTACTTTCAGGTAGTCTTTTTCTGTGTGTGTGTGTGTGTGTGTGTGTGTGTGTGTGTGTGTGTGTGTGTGTGTGTGTGTGTGTCTTTGTGGAGTTTTATCTCATAGAAAAGCCCAAAGCAGTGCATATTTGGGCAGTGGAAGGAAAATTAGTTGGTTCACTTTACCAAAGACACCAAAGTGTCTTGTTACAGAAAAGAATGAAAGCCAGTGTCCAAATGTACATGAACACTAAAATGTCAAAACTGCAACTTAATATTAATATTTTTTGCAAATAAAATCAAACCTAGAACAACCTATTGCCTTCCTAGATCAATCTTGAAATAGTTTGTGTAATTTAATCACTGTGTGCCAGAAAATGAACAATGTACTTCACCCTGAACATACTATCTGCACAATAAAACATTGCAGCATGATGCTGCCTATAGACAGCATTTTTAGGCATCATTCTGCCTATAGATGCTGTCTTTAGGTGCTTTTCATTGCTTTAATATTGACTGAGTTGGCCACAGTTGATGGGGAGATGAATGAAGCTTAATGCAAAGTAATCCTACAGAAAAACCTATTTACAGCTGCATACTATTTAAGAGTCAACCTAACCATACAGCCAGAGTTTAATGGAATGATTTTGATCAAAGGATGATCATTTAATAAAATACCCCTGACAAAACCTACATATGTGTGAGAATTTTTAAAAAGACCTCAAAGTTGCAGTTTAGTTGCTTTTCATTGGTTCTGACTGAACTTGGAGAATTTTACTATGAAAAATCTGTTAAAAACAAAACTGGTAGATAATACCTCTAAATACTTCCAGCTTTAATTGCCATGGAATACTGCTCTACAAATCAATGTGACAATGGTGAAGGCCTTGCATGTTGATTTACCCATCACTATGATAGGGTAGGCCTTCTAACAACTGTGTTTAGTGTTAATATTTCGAGTCAGATTAGCAAACAACTGTAACTGACTGTTCCAACTATATTTTTCTGTTCATTCTGTAATTTTACTGTAGATTAAGGGATGAAGTAACAGGATTCTCCCCAGTGTATGCCCAATTTTTTTCACCCACTCATAATTCTTCAAGTAGCTATGGCTTGGCATAGTGATGTTTTATCTTGATGTCATCTTGCTGTTAAGGTTTAAATGTAGAAATTTTGAGTTGGGTCTATGTTCTGTCCTAAAATATTCTTTCAGTTTAACAAACTAGAGTTCGTGAATGAAATGTATCATAAATATGAAATAACATTGGCAGGAAGTTAGAGGATGGTATTCAACTTGTTTTGCAAACTTTTCTCCACTGCCAAAGTGATGAAATGTGAAGAATCAAATGACATCTTTGTGATTTGCATTTTAACCAGATCCACAGAATGATCCATTTATTGATGTAAACTCAGGTCAAATCTGAACAATAATACTCAACCAGATAACAATTAGACATATTTCATCATAAAACAAAGAAATCAAGCAAAAAGGGTGCATGAAAAACAAACTTTCATCAACAACATTACCCATCACATTAAACATGTTTTTTTTTTTTTTTTTAATGTCCTTTCAAGAATTAATCTTCATGATCCAAGGACAGCGATCAGTCTCCTTCACAGTCTGAGGAGTCCAGGGAGAGGAAGATGTCTGCTTTGCACTTCAGAGATCCCTTGGTTTCCTGGAAGAGTTCACAGCTCTGCAGGTTTGGGGTAATGTCTTTAATGCAAAGAGGCTGTTTGGAGAGAATGGAGACAGATCATTAGAGAATCAGGATTAAAGTATCTATAATCACGACTGGTTTTGTGCACTTGATTGAAGACGATTCAAGCTGCTTTCACACAGCAACAAATATTCTGCAACATTATACTGTGTACATTCATGCAAATCTTGTAATATTCTATCAATATTTTCTAAATAAATTATTGTAGATTTATTTTATGCAGGGCGTCAGTTTCTAAAGAAAAGGTAGGACTTTTTTCATACTGCTGATGTGGGAAAAATATCAGTCTAAACGGGGTACAGAATGCATACGGAAGAGAATTAGGGCCACCGAAAAAAATAAAGAATTCTGACTTTAATCTCAGAATTCTTCTTACTTTAATTTCAGAATTCTGAGATTAAAGTCAGAAATTTTGATTTTGATTTTTTTTTTTTTTTCGGTGGCCCTAATCCTCTTCCGTAGAATGCAAGCCCGGAACGGTTCGTTTTTGTTTTCTCATTAAAGTTGAAGTTTTTTGCAGCGAAGAGCCATATGGCGCTGAATAAACCGTTACTGTTTAATAATTAATACATAGAAAACGGGAAAAAAAGAGTGCTGCCAAATTTCTGTAAAGTTATGTTTAATCGTCTGCTAAATAATGAAGAAAAACAAGCAGAAAATACTTTGAAAAGTTTGAATTCCCACTAACCATCGTCTTTAAAACAGAGTTATGAGAGAGTATCTGAGATAAGACGCCGCTGGTGGCAGACTCTCCGCTCTCTGACGGGGATTCCTCTCTCCTCGCGAACGATGACGACCTCCGGATCCCGGACAGCAAGCCGGACGCTCTGCCCACCGAGTAGTAGTTTGGTCCGGCCACCTGCTTGTACCAAGCCTCCGACGGGCTGCAGGCGACGAGAAGGAAAATCGCTACGATAGGAAACATAAGTTTAGAAGTCATCTCCATGTCGACAGCAGAGGTCTGAGCTGATCCTTATCTCACTTCGGCTGCTGGTTCTTCTTTCTGAGCCCACTCACTGGTCCAAGATCCTTTTATAGGGCTCCAGATGATCATCCCAGTGGTCATCCCATCGTCATGAGAGAGAGAGAGAAAGAGAGAAGGAAATTTCTCGTGGCACTAAAATCAAAAACTTTGGTTAGGTTTTCTAACTTTGTGTTTTGCCTTTTAATTTAGGTTTTATTTTGCTTAGGTTGCCCTAAAAAAACCTGAATTATTTCTATTACATTATGTTTACTCTGCATTAAATGGGAATCACGTATATGCATATTATATATGCATATTAATCTCATATTCTGTGTTGCAAGGGTTCATCTCTTCCCCTCATTTTTGACAGGACTTGTAGTTGACAGAACAGATAACTCCTGTGTAAAATTAGCCAACGAGCACTCACAGCAAAAGAACATTTTTTATTACGAGCTTCAACTAACAAGTACATTTATCAGTCAAAGTTCATTAGAGGGGAACAAGTTTTATCTGTGACCGTTATAAAGCTGAGCACTCTATCATGAGATTATCCTTGACATAACAGAAAATGAAAGTAAGCTTCATTGTGTTGCGGCATAAAATAAAAGATATCTTCTTCTTTTGTGGAAGTCACTGAAGCAACAATATGTTGCCCTAAGATAAATTTAAAAATGGAGCATGTAAAATATAAAATATATCTCAGGCAGAAGGGATAGAGAGCAATTAACGGAATATAATGAAAAAGTACTGCATTATACACTAAAATATAAATGTGGTGGAGAGATGAGTTGGAGAAGGTTCTGCTAGTAATTCAAAACCAAATGTATTATTTCCCCGGTCTGTAAATACTGATGTTTTAAACATTAAAAACATTGTTTATGATCATTAAAAAAAAAACAGTAGCGAATGTCTCACAATGTTTTAATAAACACATGAACCCCTATTGTTTCTAAATTATTCAAGAGTGAAGAATGACAATGGTCTGTTGGAACAACACTAGATTCTGTTTGTTTTCACTCAGAAATTACCAGAAAACTCCTTTAAGAACAAATATATAAAGTGGTATAGCCCATCATCAGCAGTAATACAAACACTATCTTAGCACACTGTGTGATCGCGTTGCACAAAACCTATTAAACTATCATGGCTCCAACCCTGCACTTATTGTTAACCACAACATAAGAACATCGGGTTGCAGTGCATGAAGCGGTGCTCCCTGCATAGAGATTTTGTACATCTCAGATTGAAATATGAAGAGCTGAAACAGGCTTTGTGTAAGTGACCTGATTTTTACAGGATGAGAAGTGCAGCTTTGACCTAAGACCCTGTTTTTTCATGACAGGAAGCTGCACATTGAGGCGATAGATAGAAAAACACGCAAAAGAAAAAGAGACTGCCTGTTTTTCCACTCTGTCAGATGTTAAAACTTCTGTTAAAATTAAAAGACCTGAAAGATTTAACTTGACTCAGCCTGAAAATGTTGGCTGAAAGCAGACAATTGATGTGGATCCTGTTGCTTCTATTGGCAGAAGGTAAATACAAATGACTTTTGAAATATTTTTCAGCTATAGTATGTTGCAACATGTAGAAATTTTTCTTTTCCAGATGTTTTCTCCAACAAGTGCTTCGTGGATTACCCCCAGCAAACCATTTGCGCTGTCAGAGGCTCGCCTGTTGTCTTCTTTTGCACCTTTAATAATATTGAAAAACAAGAAGTAAAAAAGTTCATGTGGGGTTATGTGAAGTCTTCTAAAGTTCGTTTAATTTTAAGTTACCCTGGGAATGTATCTGAAAGATTTGAGTACACCGGAGACAAAGAGCATAACTGCTCTTTGAAAATACACAAAGTGAACCATTGTGATGCTGGGAAATATTTTTTCAGATATAATACCAACAAAAGTTGCCCCACTAAACTTCAGGTATTGAACGTTATTGGTAAGTTATTTCTCATTTGATTTAAAATCATACTATTCATATCAAATAAGTGAAAATTTAAAAGAAAATCAAATTTTCATAGATCTGAATATTTCGGTGCAAAAAGAAGCGATAAAAGAAGGAGATTCAGTAAATCTCACCTGCAAAAACCGCTGCGACGCTGAAGAAGGTTCATATGGGTACAGCTGGTTTAAAGATGGAGAAGCCATAAATGAAGGACCAGTACTTCATTTAACAAACGTTTCCTCTGAACATTCGGGAAACTACACTTGCTCCCTAAAAATGAAAACCGAAACAACTTCAGGAGTCGCCCATGTCGATGTTGAATGTGAGTATCAGCCTCAACAGAAAGACTTTGATGTGTACATAATCACCCATTTGCTCCCTCTTTTGCTAACAACAGCAGGGGACATTTTGAAAATCAGTTTGAAAGGGAACCTTGAGAAAAGTATAAAACTTTAGTAGCTTTTTTTTTATTTGTTCTTTTGATATTTTTTTTTTCTGTTATTTTTTTCCTCTAAATGTGGCCAGTCAGATAAATTGATGTTTGTACTTTTAGAAGAAATTATTTTAAAATGCTCTCTTCACCAAGAAATTAATTGTTCCCAGCAGTGACTGTAGTTTGTGTTGTATAAGCGAATGATGAAGGCAAGACTGCAAATGTTCCATGCAGCAGTAATCTGCAACTTTGTCGTGATAAATTATCTTCCCTGACACTCATTTGCACAATATCCCCCCACTCTCCCGACCCCCTCCTAAAAACCTAAACTCTAAACTCTTCCCTTTATTTGCAGATGGACCCAAGAACACATCTGTGCTTGTCAGATCATCATCTGAGATGGGCGCAGACAGCAGCATTGTCCTGATCTGCTGCAGCGATGCGCTCCCGCCTGTAGAAAATTACAGCTGGTTCAAAATAGCAGACAGTTGGATACAGAAAGTTGGACATCAGGCTGAGTTGCTTCCTGTTCATGGCGGTCAGTATTTATGCAGTGTCTCCAACAAACATGGAAGTCAAAACTCCACAGTTTTCAGCTTCAAGAAGAATCGTAAGTATCTCACTGAAGTCGTTGCCTTCTATGAACTAGTTTTTGGAAAATGCATTAAGAAGTTCATTAGGTTTTGTTTTCTTGCACTTTTATATATATATATATATATAACATTTTAATCATTACAGACAAACTATAATTTTTTTTTACAGCTTATTGGACGTTTATGAGAGACATGCTTTTCATTATCAGTGCCAGTGTTGTCCTTCTTCTAGTCGTGACATCTGTTATTGCTGTTTGCAGGTGAGCTGTCTGTTCTTGCGTGGCATTGGCTTTAATCATCTCTATTAAAAGCAGATACATTCTTTAGTGTTGGCGACCTTAGTGTGTGCGCAGAGCATGCACAAAGCAGCTGTTTACACATTACTTTTTATTTTTGAGTAAAGTATTACACGGAACAAACTAGAGAATCTTGAGTTTATTTTCTGAGCTTAAGTTATAGACATACGTATCATTCATAGCTATAGAATCTGATGTTTCTATAAGTATTAAAAACTGAATGCAGAAAACTGAATGAACACAATCTTTTTTTCATCAATATCAATTTGTAATATTTTCTTTTTTTAATTGAAAAACAATCACCCTAAATTATATTTTCTGCTCTATTTCAGGCTCACCAAAACTAAAATGAGGGCAGAGACAGAACATCTGGAAGAAATGAAGGTCATCTTGTTTTGTTTCCTTGAGTTAAACCACAGACAGCATTGTTCTATCAAATGTTATCTGAAGCCAAATCAAGTAAACATCTCAAACTCTGAGTCATCACAGATAAAATGCGGGAAAATAACCTTTAGTGTGGCTAGGGTTGAAAACTTTGACTTCTAATCTTTATTTAAACATTTTTTTCCCTTTATTATCTACTAATATATATTTGCGTTTTTGTATGCAGAGGACAGATGGTGCGAATCGACTTAGGTGTGAAGACAGCCACCAGTCACAAGCTGTCAACGATCTTAAGGTTGAAGAAGCTACAACAGAAATAATATATGCAACTATTGAATTTAAAAAGGGAAGAACGAGAACCATGTGAGACATTCTGACATTTGTTAAACCATTGTTATAATCAATGAATAGAATAGATGGTACAAGTGCTGATATACATTTTAACTTTCAGGAAACAGCAGGATTATGAAAGTGAAACTGTTATTTACAGCACAGTTCGCAGGTAAAGTCCAGCAAATGTGTTTTTTTATATATAACCTTTTGATTTAAACAGATTTGTTAAGAGCATTTTATTTCTTTTTTAGGAACTAGTTTTTGAACCACTGAAATAGGACATCCTCTTGATGTGATTGCTCACAGCACAGTCTGAGTAAGAGCGAAACCTTCTGCCTGTGGGATCTTTCTGGTTGGTGGATGTCTCTTTAGATGATGAAAAGAAGTACAGCAACTCACATTTAGTCTGTCTGCCAGAAAGTATCACTCTTGATGATAACTGAAAAATAAAACTCCAATCAGATTTACTGAGAAAATGTTGAAGCACAAAAACTACCGTTGTTTGTCGATATTTGCATATTTATTGGTATGTGACTACTGAAAAAGTTGTTTTCAATGACTAACAGTGAGTTACTTCTTTCCATTTCTTTTATCTGAGGAATCTCATAGTATGATTCTTATGAGACACTAGAATTTTCTTAGAAATGTTCTCAAAAACATGCAAAAAGCGTCTCTGAAAGGTTTGGAGTGTTCCTTTCCACAATCCAACACACCTTATGCCTGTCTAGAAAACCTGAAAAGACTGTTCAGTTTTTACTTCTAAAGCCAAGAAATGCATTGTTTTTAATAACTGTTGAACTTTACCTGTAAATTCTAAAGAAAAATCTGAAAGTCTGTCTGTGGAAAAGTGACTCGTTCACCGCAATAAAACGACAGTGCCTCCAAACCTGTGACCACTTCCTGTGTTGTTTTCTGGCCATTTTTTCACAGCTTTTGTGGCTTCTCACCTAAATATGTGGTTCTTTCAGATGTGAAGTTGAAACCGCATTCAACCATAATCCTGGGATGCCCACCCAGAACAGGTGGTGGGAGACTTCTGGATAATGTCTCCAACCTCATGCTTGATGCTGTTGGAGAACAGTAAAGTGCACTATTAAAATTGCTCCTAACAAACCACATGAAAAACTGTCAGCATTCAGCTGATGTTCTTTTCATAGATTTCTGTGTTGTTGCATGTTGCATTTCTTTACACAAGTACAAAAAGCACAATTTGTACAGCAAACTTTAAATTATTAAATTATTTTCATTAATTCAAGGATTTTCTATTAATTTATTGCTACATTTTTTCACTCTTTTTTGTGTTCTGTAGACTTATTTTTGACACAATTCTGTTTGTTTAATATTCATATATTCCTGTGCTTTTTCTTTAATTTGACTCTTTGCTACTGTTACGTTGAAAATTTCCCACACTTATCTAGAGTACTTCATTTGGATTTAGTGCAATTTTCCAAACACTATTTTACATTCTATCTTCCAGATGCTTTTATGATTCATTTAAGGTGACTTAAAGAATTGTACCTGTGTACATAATTGTGCAACTCATACACAAATTTCATTGATCTTAATGGATGCAAAATCCATTAAGGTATGTTGATACACTGGCAATAAAAACACTCACCCCTATATGCTCTCTCTGGGTTGGAGGCCCGTTTATCTCAAGTGAAAGGAATCAACGATCTAGGCTAGTGTTTGAAAATGGATTCACTTTTCCAGATTTTGATTTGGACATTTTTCTGAAGTAAAATTTTGAATTTCTTCATTGTTGTTTGTTTGATAAGACAACCATTTTTTCAGATAGGCATCGACATCTGGAAGAAAACATTTGAAGTCTGCAATCAATCTATTTAATGAAACCTGTCTGACTTTTGTTCCTCAAAAGAGACATAGTCTTCTGACAATGGTAACTTTAACCCATTTCACTCAAGTTTATCTTATGGCAAAGCACATTTGGTTAGATTTAAATAAATATTTAGCATCATGACATCCTAAGATTAATATGTAATTTTGATGTGTTAAGTTTTCGTAAAAACAAAAACAAAACAAAGTAGACTTGAAGTGGATGCCTCAATTTGCCTCCTTTCATGCATTTGCTCTTCAGGGAATTTAGAAATGTTGGCGTCGTAACTACGTCAGTCTCAACACTTCTCACTGTCTGGGGATGTTGTTGCCCTCATAGGGCACGCAACATACTCTGTCAATGACATTATTTGAAAAAAAAAAAAAAGCTCTCTATCAAAATGAACTATGAAGATTGTTTGCATCTACATCATTAAAAAACCATGAGCCAAATTGAGGTTATGGAAATCAGCAAAAGCTATATCCAGATTCTTTCATACTAGATCTGTTGCTCAAAAAGGTGTGACAGTGACTCAAAGATCAAACGTACACATAGAGATAATTATATTCTATACTGAGTCTTGTTCGTGATTACTGTGTAGCCAGAACTCATCTACATCAGCTAGTACAGCAAAACCTCAAGCACACAAAGAAAGTCTTGTGTAACACTCAGGTCATCAAAGCATCTGTTAACTCCAAGAGAAAGATAGACATGTGAGAAATCTTTTGTAGCTGCAAACAATTTTTTCATAGATCCATTGATGCAGACTCGCTCATCGACTGCGTCACCTGCAGGCTAGAGCAGACGGACTCCCATGTGAGTGATAAATGTGTGATATACAGCGAAGTTTGCAGGTAAAGTTCAACAAGCATAGGTTAAACATTAATAACAGAGTGCTAAAGGCAGTCTTGGTGCAAACATGTCTTTTTTCTTTTTCAGAACATTGCCGCTAAACCCCCACACATCGCAGACATCAAGCAATGTCATTTTGAGTTATAGATGTACACGGAACGCTTTGATGGCATCTGTTCTTTAATATGTATGAAAGAGAAATGACAATACAATAATAGACAACTCTTGTCTGATTTCTCTGAAATAATGACGTATCTGGCTTACACAACATGTGTTTGTCTTTGAAAGCTATTTACCAATTTGCATTTAAGTTGCAGTCACAGAAATGACACCTCTGGAACTTTTCACATGCCGTCATGTTACACCCACAAACTTTAAATACAGACACTCGATTGAATCATAAGCGGCAGAATAAAAAAACAGCAGGAACACATCCACATTTTAAACACAAAATAAACTTTGACTAGATGGGAAATGATTTCAACCTTAGCTTGCATCGGAGCCCTCTTTTTCATCTTATTCTTGATGTTACTGTTTCTTTAAGACTGTGAAAGCATACTCATAAAAAGTCCCAACATTAATTATCAATTTAGTTTTTAATACAAGATGAGAACGGAAAAGAACTTGTGAGTTTCTATTTCATCACAAACAGCATCTCTTTTACTTTTTGTTTGGTTCGTTTAAATTTTGGCAACGCATTTAGAATATCACCATGCTTTCGTCCCACATTGCTCTTTGCATTGTATGTAACTACTGTATTCTTCAGGATGAAAGACACGTTTTCTAATCTTAAACCATCACAGCCCGAGTGAACCTTTAGCTCTGAGTGCAATCCAAGTTACTATGGCATTATGTTTTAACAAAAACCTGAAAATGTGAAAGTGGAGTGATCCTGCTGAAACACCAATCTATGGTGTTTCAGTCAGATAACCCATGTGACTCCTACAGATGACTGAAAAGTCACTTGTGAAATCCTTTGGCCAAGATGTCACTTTGTTCCACACACACTCAGATTCTGTCCCACTATGCCCTCTGCTGAACATCTAGGAGCACAGCATGGCCTTTTGATCAATTCTGAGTGTCCTGACTTGTGGAAAGCCGGAACAAACGGCGAATGAGTGTCACATGAGAGCTATAAAGAGAACTGACTCATAACAACATCAAAGGTCATCCTGCAGGCATTTCAGGATGCTTCATTTAAACAAGCTTAAGCTTTAAGTGTTTATCAAATTGTTAATCGGGTGATGCAGACTTCATTTAAAGGAAGATTTAGTGTGAGATTGATCTGCTTGTTTTACTTAAGTATGCTCCAAGGTTGTTGCAATACCAGTTCTTTGTGATATCAAATTATCTAGTGCTGGTTTTAGCTTTGGCACAGCCTGGATGTAGCTTCAAAGTGCCAAACAAACCAACCAGTTCTTGCTATCTTGAGGGCAAGCTGTCTTTAACTAACCAGTTTATCCAGTGCTGCTACTAGGCAACTAAACATTCCTCTGTGATTTTAGGTTATGTTCTATTTGGAAGTTTTGTGTTTTATTTAACAGTATTTTAAAAGTCTGATTTGATCCCTTTTCTTTAACTTCTAGGGCTACAGTTCTACTTGTAAGTGCTGGGTTGTTTTTCAAAGAAAAAGTGAAAGTTAGCAATGACAAACTTACATTGCCAAGCTATAATTAACTTTTGGCGGCACAGAAACATTTGCAGGAATCACTTTTAAGCTATTTGGAATTTTTCAATTTTGTATATGTTGTTCAAAGTTTATAAAAAGTAACATAAATATGTCCAATGTATTTTTTTTGTTTTTAAAAGTTCTACTATAACAGTGTGTGAAATCAACTGTAAAACAGGTTGGTGGTTCAATCATGGTTCAGTTGTAGTTCTTGTCAAGAAAATTACATTATATTAATGTACATTATATTAATGCACCTGCATTGGCTCACTGACCCAGGCTGAGATGTTCAGTTTATCGACAATAGAAAACCACCGACATGGACTAGAAATGTTATATTCATTACCAACCAGTAACACAGACCAGACTTGAACAAATGACCCAGGCTAGACATGCTCCATCTAACCCAGGATGAATGTTCTATGTTTAGCTCCACTATTCTAACCTTCTATGAAACTAAACACAGAAGTTTAATTTAATTTTCAGTTTTCTTTTTCACCTAGGGCAAGTAATATTTTTTTTATGCCAAGTGGAAGCAGCAATCTGCACTAGAGATTCACTATTAAGCTCCACTTGAACCAACAGCCAGGGTTGGAGATGGTTAGGTTGTCCCCAAATGATGAAGCCAGTTTTATTCGGGTCACTAGTCACTGGTCATAATTGTAAAACTAAGGTGTGTTTGTACACATTTCAGGACAAACACTAGTTTCACACCACAAACTAGTGGTGTGAAAAATCCACACATTAAAACAAGGAATTTAAACCACACGGGATTAAAGATTTTTTTATGTTGCTTTTTAACAAAATTCGAACCCTGGTCTTTTTGTCAATATTTAGTTTTTTTCTCCAATTTCTGTTGCTCTTGTCCATTAAAAAGGGCTTACCAGAAATAACTTTCATTAACTGATTAGTTGGATTTCCAGAAACTTAATATCTTTGTTTTGGTGCATTGTTCTTACATTGCACTGCATGTATTTTAGCCAAGGATAAATATGGAGGGACAGCAGTTATGAAACATAGAATGTTTGGGGAACATTTTTGCCCAGAGGGGGTCACTGTTTCATAATCAGTGATTTGTTTTATTACACAGCTCTTGAAATCTTGTTGTATAAAAATTATTTTAAGCACCCATGTACTTTAAATAAAAAATGGAGGTGAATTTTTTTATTTTATTATTTTTTTATTTTTTATTTTATTTATATCCTCACATTAAGTTTGGATCGGAACACACACGTTTCCGTAATAATAAAAGTAAACTTTGAGGGTTTACGCCCATTTAGGATGAAACGAAACTTTACTAGAGACGGAAACGTGACTGAGCGAGAAGACGTCTTAACCCAGAGCCGCCAGCAGAGAGTCATTTTACATTCAGCAGAGATGGTGTGTTGACTTCACTGAACGGGACAGCAGGGAGAAAACTGAGGACCCACTCAGTTCTGGTGAGCGCCGAAATGTTTGTGCTACAAGCCATCCGGCATGCAGTAACGACAGTGTCCTAATCCTATTAGCTGGAGAGACTGTAAGAGCTCGTTGTGACAAGACACAGCTGAGTAAGTGGAGGATTACTGGGCTAAAACAGTGTTGTGATTCGGCGTACACCTAAATTTACAGCTGTCATGGGTTAGTTTCTGTTTGACAGAGGAGAGACGAAGCTAAAGTTAGCAAGTGTTAACTATTGGGCTAGGTAGCTCACTAGCTGCTTATAGCGGTGGTGGCATTTTTCTGATGTGACTTATGGCTTTTAGTGAGGATTCCTGATGGGACTTGTTATTTAACTTATCACGGTAGCCGTAAAAGTCATTGCTAAGCTATCGTTCACGTTTTTGTGTTGTCAAAATAACAAGGAAGTTCTTCGCCGATATGTGATTGGCCGACATATATATCCAAAGATCGTTTGTTATCAGGTGATGCTGCACGGTACAGTTAAAAAAAATCTAACTGTGTTGCCTACAGTTTTTGCCATTCGTTCAGAACTGGAGGTTTTCAACTGAGACAAAACTAAACGGCAACAATTACCAGTTTAATAATGACTCGCATTAATGTGAAATAAATCATTGTTATCGCAAATATTTATTAATAAGGTTGACCCAAATTTGACTTGAAATAATAAAGAATAAAATACAGTTACAATAAATAAATTATCTTATTATTTTTTAACTCTGCATTAAATGTGAGCCAAGTAGATGTAATCTAGATTTATTGTAATTCTTTAATTATACTGTTTCTGTGCCCCAAATGACTAAGCAACTCTCTGCAGGGTGGAGAAAAGAAAATGAAACCTATCAGAAAGTGTTTATCTAGGAGTACCAAGTGAGGTCTGTTGAACTTCAGCCAATTAGCTGCATTTTAAATCCTAAATATCATTTTTTATGTTATTTGAGGACTTTTCTTATTTTCGAAATGCTTAAGGTGTAAGACCTCACTTCTGATCTCATTTTTTGCATGGTAAGTGTATCAACACATGGTAATTGGCGGGACAGATGGCTGCTGTGCAAAAGTTCCCAGTGACACTCCTTTAAAAGAACATTTTTATTGTGATACACAACAAAGAACTTGCAGGTCAGTTTGTTGTGTAAATGTTGGTCAAAGATCATGAGATGAACTACTTTTCTGTGTGTAAAACTGAGCACTCTATCATGAGACCGTGCTTGACATAACAGAAAGTGAAAGGAAACTGCCTTATATTGGGGCATCAAATACAAGATACTTTATTCTTTTGTGGTAGTCACAGAAGCCTGACGATGAAGTGTCCAAGTTGTGGCTATGATATTTTGGATAAGAAATCCAAGTTTTGCAGTGAATGTGGCCACAAGCTTCCTGCCCCAACATCAAACACAGAAGGTAAGTGGACAAGTTTAGAGATTAAATTTATTCTCATGTTTTAACTTAACTAATCATTTTGAAAAAAATATGTTTTTATGCTCATATGTTTTAAAATTCATCAAATCTGTTTGTTCACAGACAGACTATATTCTGTCTGTTAACCTTGTTACATTAACAAGGTATTGCGATTCGTCAAGGGTATTAATTTCTCAAGAGAGTTAAAAGTTTATTACTTTTAAGAATAATAAAATATTAGCTACAACAAAAAAATGTACTCATGAGGGTAACATGAAAGTATGGTTATTTATTTAAAAACACATTTTAGTAACTAGCATTTAATGTGATCCTGTATAATTTCACTAATCAAATTAATAATAAGCTTGCATAGAAATAAGTGTTTGCTTAGCAAGCTTTGTCCTTGTCCTAATATTTACCATACTACATATCAATTTTAAAGAGCTATAAAAAAACTTAAAATTACTTAATCTTTTATAGTAGTAGTGTCATCTCATGTGCTTTAATTTTATTGTTTTTGTGACTTTAAGTGAAATTATAATGTTTGGTCAAATGCAACTAAGATTAAGCTTTTTGGAAACAACAGACATGTTAGAAAACACCTCATGCCCATTGTTAAGCATGGTGGAGGCTCTGTGATGCAGTGGGCCTTTATCTCTTTCAAATCAGACCCACAGCATCACTAAAACTTCTGCTAGAGGACATTTGCTATAAAAAAAAGCCTGGTGACCTCTGTTCTATGATATCTGGTTATAATTTGATGCGGAATATTATGGGTTTGGGATAAAGAAAAAAAAAAAGTATTACTGATAAAACTTTAGCTTTAATAACATAAAGCTACATAATTTTTTAAAGTTTAATCAGTAATACTTTTATAACAAATTTATGTCAGATCATGGTTTCTTGATTAATGTCAAGTTGTCATAACGAAGACATTTTTAATAATGTCAACGTTGTATTAAAAGTGTCATGATTTACCGAATGACACTTTATGACAACAGTCATAAACATTCATGAAGACTTACTCATGTTCATGACAGGTGTTATGTCATGTTTATGACGGGGTCATGACAGTCTTATTCACAACCCGTCAAATAAAGTGTTGCCAATAAACTTTAATGAAAGTTAGTAAAGATATTGACGTATGGTTTTATTTAATTTTTAGTACCAAGAATAAAACTTTAACCTAATCAACTTACTAAGAAGTATAGATCAATTGTACATTTTGACAAATTAAAAGACTTAAACATTGCAGTTATAAGCACCAGTATGAAAAAAACTATTTTAGAAATCAAAATTGTTTTCAAGTACCGATATCTGTTTTTAAAATAAAATTTTTATTCTTAGCTTTATTTCTCTGTTGCAGACACAGAAAATCAACCTAAGTCCCTGATTGCAAACCCTGAGAGCAAAATGGAGGAATCAAACTCTCAGAGAAATGTTCATCATGCAGAAAGCATGGACTCCAATAAATCTTCCAAACGACCAAATAATGAACAACTCAACCCAAAGAAAAAGGTGAGAGTAAGTAACCTGAACTGTTTTACTCTTCTTATTGATAACATCATTTCAAGTGTTGGCACCAAGAACTGTTCATGTGGACACATAGTTCATAGTTATTCATAACATAAACAAGGTTTCTATGGAGTATGAAAAAAGTATTGTGATGAAAATGGAGTATACAATAAAATGTGTTATTTCCAGACTCTGTCAGTCAGTCAGCGGTTTTAGCAGCTTCAACTGCTGAAGCCTGACTGCTGTACAAATATGTACCATAAATATATGATGTTTACAATGAAATGCAGTTATACATTTACATTTTTAAGAAAATTTATAAAAGTGACTGAGAATCTGGAAATTTGAGTCATAAGAACTGAATTTTGAATTTAAAATGTAAAGAAACCTTTGAGAAATTGTATGATCTCCGACACAAGGCCAGAATTAATCTTTCGTATGGCCAGAATGTGATTTATTATTTGTTAAAACATATATATTTTCTTTTTGGCCTTTATAGAAGAAAAAAAGAAAGAAAAACAAAAACAAGAAAGGCGACAACATGTCTTCAGATCAAGATCAGAGCCAGTCTGACCCGTCACTCGTATCTTTGGAAGACAGTCCGGGGAAGATGACACTAGAAAGAGGAGACTCCAGTGACAGTGAAAGCTCAGATGCCAATATGGAGGGAACAACAGACTCACTCCAACAGCATTCATTACCAGCTAATAGCACGGCAGCCTCCTCTACAAGTACACCGATTGAAGAACCTGTATCTACAGCTGAGGACACTTCTGCATGTCAGTCTGAGGAAGCCAAAGCTAAAGAGACTGATGCCAATAAGTCAGTTCAGGATCAAACACCTGAGAAAGGAGCAGGTGATACTTCAGCTCAAGCTTCAGCCTCAACAAACAAGCAGATCCCCCAGTCAGTTTCAGCTGAGGGGGAAAAGCCAGCTGATTCTAAAGAGCAAAAGGCTATCCCAAAAAATTCAAAAAACAAGAATGAATCTGTTGTTACCGTAGAATCTAAACTGGACAAGAATGCTAATTCAAATCCAAATGCAAAACAGACAGAAGAGACACATCGGAAGGGTAAAGGTCAAGGTGATCAGAAACAGAAAGGAAAAGGTCAGCAGGACCAGAAGCAAAAATCAGCACCTTTAAAGGTACTGTTGGTTAATGTTTGTTGTACAAAATTGTTAATGAAAAAGACCTGTGTAAGGTGTGTACAAAAAGCATTTATACTTAACATTGCAGGCTGATAACTCAGGCTCCAGTGTGGATCCGGAAAAGAACATGGAGACTGAGAAGAGGCAGAATGAAGTTTCAGGTGGTGAGGAGCAACAAAAGCAAGACAATAAGAAAAGCACAAAAGCCAACACTCCAGCAGCACCACTTCCTAAAACGTAAGACATGTACAACTTTCAAAAACTTTTTATTTTTGGACAATTATGTTCAGTAAACCAATTTTATTCTCTTTGTTTTCTAGACAAATTAAAAACAAAAACGTTGTCACACGAGACAGGCTCACAATTTACTTCCATGCAGTTCTTTCAAAAGATTTTAAATTTCATCCTGACGAAGATCGAATCTTTATCAGAGCTGGGAAACCTATTGCAAATACCTGGAATGAAGATGTAGCTGAGCTGGAAGTAACCAGGTAGGAAAGTGCCAAAAACCCAATTTAATCTTGGGTTTTACCTCTTTGCTAAGTTATGTTAAATGTTGACACAAAACTGTTTCACCCTTTGATTTTAGGAGCTTTTTCTAGCTTTTCTAGAAAAATATTTCCATAAAAATGGTGAGGTAAGACCTGGCTAGAAAAAAAGAAACTTTGAAGAAGTATTATTTAAGATCTGACTCTGGTTGTAAACAATAAAGAAATGGCAAATAATTAGAGATGTTTAAATAGCGCATGAAATTTAAGAGAAATACATTGTTTTTGGTTCTTCCACAAACATGCAAAGTTGAACTTCATTCTTGCCTCACTGATTTTATAACATGTGCCCTATAATTTGTTCTCCTCTGCAGGGATCTTGGAGAACATGGTTTTCTTGTTGAAGGCAGCCTCACAACGAGCAAAGCCAAAACTGTGTCTGAGTCCATAGCATACAAATATGTTATCTATAAGAATAACAAGGAGAGTTATGAGTTTGAGTACATATACAAACTAGACTCTACACATTACCATACCAACAGGTGCTTGTTTGTGAAACAACACCTCATCACTGATGATGGTAAATAAATTTAAAAAAAGTCTTCTCTCAGTGCAGTCATTTTAGCTAGTATTTTAACATTTTAATCTGCATTACGTTGTGATTGTGTAGCAAACAATAGTATTTATTTTATATTTTCTGGTAAAGGGGACTGGCATCAGTATGACGACATCATCTGCGCTGAGCCATCAAAAAACGTGCTGACCCGCCTCAAGGAAAAGCTTTGGCCTGATCAACGTAAAAATCTGATTCAAGGGAGAGAAATTGCTGCACATGTAATGCTGGAGTCGATATTTGATCTTCTGAAGAGCTGGAGTGACACCAATGTAAAAAGTTTTCAAATTCAGCTAAATCAGTTTTTCCAGGTTTATGCAAACCCTTTTGTATTTGAGGAGAAGCAAACGAAATGGCACTCCTTACAATTTGGGGAAGATGATGTAAGTTCAGAAATTGTGTTTGTAATCTAGACCCTCATTTTTGGCCAATTTAACTCACTCTCTTTTTTTTTTATGCAATATTATAGGTGAGGAAGATCCTGAAAGAGTTCATGCTGATACATGTGATCCCTCAGCTCCAGGATAGGGCTGAGAAAAGTCTCTACATCCCAGACTCCATGAGAGCAGCTGTGGTCATGCTTCACGTGTGGAGACAGTACGAACTCAAACTTGAAAATCCTGAGCTCTTCCGCCTCTGTTCTGCACTGTGTTTGCCTGAACTAGAGAAGGACAAATTTCTTCAGTTCTGGGCAAATTTTTCTCAAGCTGTTTCAGTATTCAAAAAGTAGGTACCCAAAATATCTTTTCATTTTAATTACAAAACATTAATTTTAGTAAAGAAAAAGATTAAGACCTTTGTTTGGAAGCAATGACAGAGAATAAATGCTCTGACATTTTATATGCAAAACATTAAATCCCACAGATTATTAACCAATTTTAAATGTTGTTTGTCTGTAGTTTGCCAGAAATGCTGGTGACTCTCATCAAAACAGTCAAAAGAGCTACAATGACTCGATGGATAATATTACTGCCACTCCTTCATCTGCTGAGAGGCACCATAAAGCCCTTTGAAGGAAAAACCTCTGGAAACAGAAACTATAGTTTGTCTTGGGCAGGTTTGGAAGGCATTGACATTAACAACCAAACATACTTTAACAGTCACGAAAGGAAGTAAGATTCATCAGTTTTTAGCTGTCTGCACATTGTTTTTAAGTTTTATTTTCAAATAGACCAATGTTACTGACCACCTTTTTGATTGTTTCTTTTTCAGAGCATTTATAAATGCAGTGAAGAATAACAGTCACTTGATGAAGGTGGATCCACTTTTAGTTCGGTCCTGCTTGTACCTGATGCCACTTGAGGAACAGCTGCACTGTAGCACCAACATTAATCCCGAGCTTCTGGATATACTTCATGTTTTTACTAATAAGGTTCCTCTGGAAATTACTGCCAGCAGCTCTCAGGTGAGTGGAAATCTGGACAACAATAGATTATCATTATCAACAATATATTATCAACAATGTAGATTATCATTCGTCATTATATTTCTGAAGTCACCAGCTTTTTAGATGTCTTCACTTGCATTATGCCAAAGCACTATTGTAGCTGCATCATAGACATATGAACCTCTAACTGCATGAAAATTTGTTACCTTCTAGAATGATAGTCGAGATTTATTGGTGACAGTGTCACTTAATAATATTTCTGGTGTTCTGTTATGCTTTTCTAGAATGTCACTGAAATTATTGCCCACATCCAAGAGCATCTCATT
The DNA here is from genome assembly GCA_903066825.1 of Alfaro cultratus. NCBI lineage: Eukaryota > Metazoa > Chordata > Actinopteri > Cyprinodontiformes > Poeciliidae > Alfaro > Alfaro cultratus. Next base: position 4,006 of record CAEFZX010016809.1, on the reverse strand, counting down.
GAGGACAAATACAGGTAGTGACATCAATAAAATCTTGTGTTTGTAAAAGCCTGCAAATTGTATCTATTAATTTATGACTACCAGCTAAGGATTCAATCAGTGATCTTTAACATCTTTAAGTTAAGTCCCTTTTACATAAAGGACAATTGTCAACATTAGATGAGTGCGAGTTGTTAAAGATGGGTCACAATAAAACTGAAAAGGTAAGGGTTGAAATTTAGACAGAAAAAATAGAAAAGTTATTTAAATTTGCAAAGTTCTCATCTTTAATAGCAGTTAAATTTAAAAGTAAATTATGTTTAGGTGTATAACTCAGAATAATTACTGTATGCATATGCTGTTGCTTAAAGAACACTGAACATGGCTGTTATTGCATGGGCCAATGCTCAACTAATGACATAAGATTGATTGCAAAATATTCACCTTTAGTGTGAGTTCACAAGGCAAAGAGTTATGTGGTAGTTTGTCCATTTCGGACGAGTTAATTTAGAATGCGTTCTGTCTGCTTTGCTTCTGGCAGATTTGAAATTGCTAATGGGCATGCCTTATTCCTCTTCGATCTTTTTCCCTAAATCTGTTCCACCAAAATTCCGTACAGTAGTGAGCCATTGGAGTACTTGATTTAGGAAAAGGAAACGAAACCAAACAGTGAATAGAAGCTGGTGAAAATCTCACTTCTTTGCACAAATAAATTTTTATTCATTTTGCTGAGATATAAAAAAAAAAAAGGTCTCTACTGCAGCTAACGCAAGCCATAGTGAGTGAGTTTGTCATATGTGGATAAAGTAGCTATGGATTTGATTTAACAAACCAATTCATGGATATCAGTGGGCAATTGGTACAGATTATTTTGGCTGTGCTTAATGTTTTCTTTAAAAAACATGATAAGGAACTCACCCAGGACTCTAAATTATTAAGAGCCATTTCATGTTTGAGTATCACCCAACTCATCTATTAATTTTCTTTATCATAGCGGCTTCACACAGACTTACAGGAAGGAGTGTCTGACAACTGCAATGATGTTGTTAGAGAAGCTCTGCAAAGGAGTCAAACCAGAAACTTATACCCAAAGTTTTCCAGAGATCCCTGTGGCAGCGACAAATCTTTTTGCTTCAGTTTTAGACTTCTTTTTGTCTAACAAGGAACAGGTAAAACACATAGGTCTTAAGAGCATAGTTTGCCTTACATTTGTTTGCACAAATTGAAAACTAAATACTATTTAGGAGCCTGAGGATGCAGATGGAGAACAGCAACATGCAAAAGACTTGGTAATCTATCAGGGGATGGAAATAATGAGAAACTGGATGAATCGGTCATTCAAACAAAGTTTAATAAAGAGGGGACTAACAACCTTTTACTCAGCAAAAACAACAGAACTGGAGGTGAGGTTTTTTTTATCTTTTTAGCTATATATTGACAAAACATGCATCTTATAGATTTTTTAAAATTCATTTCAGACATGGAACAACATTATCTCCATTAACTTTAAAGATAAAAAATGTACAAAAGAATGGAGGCAAACATTTATTATGGACTTTGAGGGCAAGTTCAAACAGGTAGGTGATACACTGGAGAGTTAAGATTATTTTCAGTCAGAGATAACAGTGATTTAATTAATTTCTGGATTTTTGTTGTTGTTTTGTTTCAGGAATCTCCACTTGATCAAATTGAATTCTACTGTACAAACATAGAGGAGTTTAGTGCTTCCTATCCACATGTTGCTGCCAGCATTGAGAAGTGCGCTCTTGAAGCTGTCACGTCTTTGTGTCAGGTATGAGACTTTTGATTTTATTGCTTTGCTTCACTAGCTCTTGGCAGTCTTGGCTATGTGAAAATGTGTCCAATGGGCAAAATGGTTACGTTTCTTAAATATATTATAAGCACCTTGACAAGAAAGGAAAAAATAACAAAAATAGACTGCACATTTGAATTTTTTCCATTGATTAGCTGGATGATTGTCTTCTCAATGTTTGCAGACCAGGTCTGAAGGGAAACTGTTTGAGAGGTTAAAGATAAACTGGAAGTTTGGGAATCTCATCTCTGCAATCATCCAAAAGTCCTGGCCAAGGGATGGTCAAGGAAAATATCAGGAGAAAGAAGAAGTGGTTCTTCAGCACCTCCTCTCCTGGACTGCAGCTAAAGACATTTTTCATCTATATGGTATTTTTTCACTTTTGAAACAGTATGGTCTGAAGAAAAGTATTCTTTAGTTTGGAGAGGCACATAAAACTGAGTTATCCCTTGTTTAAAAATCAATTAAACAACAAACCACAAACTGGAGATAATTAACACGTGATTTGGCTGGTTGCTTTGGGATAGAGACAATTACTTTTAAATTCTGTATATACAGGTGCAGACACAAAGCTGATTGAGAAGCTCTCTCAAGATGCCAGAGACAGATTGGCCATAGCCATATCAGCCTTCACAGCCATAATCAATCAGCTGATACAGGGAGACATTAAGATCAGTCTGCTCAACATCATTCTGGAGAGGAAAGACGCCTTCTTAGAACTGCTGAAGATTGGTAAGAAATTCTTTCAAAATAAAAACTGAAATTGAAACAACTGACTAAAAAAAATCAAAAATGAAACTGTTGATATTTTTGTATGTTATGTTTTTAAAAGACTGTCTCACTGAGAAAGAACAACACAGGGATCTTTCCAAAATGAAAAGGTTTTTGCAACACAGAGCAGAAGAAGTTAAGTCTGTGTACCACGAAAAGGAGCTTGTGGATGTCATATTAACAATGAGCCACAAACTTGAAGAACATATGGCAGGTCTGAAGCTTACATAAAGAAGTTTAGTTAACTTTGATTTGTTGTTGCAAAGTTAACAGGTGTTTATTTAATGTATTTTATTAGTTGATGTTTCTGACCTGGAGGACAAAACACAAGTCAACATTGAGATGATGCCCTTGAACCATTTCATGGAAGTTCATCATTTTGACCAACTGGCTACCACAATGTCTGGAATTGTTACCTTCTTCAGCCTGGACGAGGAAATAAGAGACATGGCAACATTCCTGTACAAATTCAATGAAAGTATTGTCTTCCAAAGATGTTGGGAAAAATTTGCCATACAAATGGCCAGGGACGAAATGGAAGATGTAGATGGGGAGATATCTGTGGTGGACGTTGGTGCCACACCAGAAATGATATACGATGAGATCTACTTGCCTTGTAGGGATGAATACAAAGACATCTACACTCGCTTAAAAGATGGCAGCATAAGACTTGAAGAAGTCGACCAGCTTTTCAAAGCCTACAAGGACAAGTATGATGATCTCACTCAGGAGCTTGACATCATGTGCAAACAGGATACATCTGCCAACAAACAGTGGATTCATAACAGGGTTCAACAGGTCCAGCAATATCATGAGCTTCATCTCGCTGTGGCCTCTGCTAAAGTTATTATGATGGTCAAAGACACACTTGGCCTTCAGGGGGACTTCAAGGTCTTGGAAACGCTGACGGATATTGTAAGTAGTCATGTTTAAATATGTTAATGTATGTGAATAAGCAGTGTCATGAATCATCTCATAATCAATCAAAGAATATTGAGAGTTTGTCTGAAGCATTCATCCATTGAATGACTTTAATCACATTTAAAAAAGCAAGGGGGTTCTAGAAAGGAAAATGATTTGAAAGAGGGAGAAAGAAGAGAAGAATTCAAAGTTTCCAAACAACTATTGCATGTTATTTTCCTTATTACCATGACATGTCAGTGTCACCAAGACCAGAAAATAACTTAATAGTGTAGGGCAAGAAAGTTTCTGTTTTGCATGTCAAATGGAAGTGATAGTGAGCTTCTGCTCCAATAGTAGTTATGTTTTCCTCAGAAACCTATTAATGGAACATTATTAGTTTTAGTTCTGTGTGTTGACTGGATAGTTCCTCACTTCTGAACAATCAATTAGTTGGGAACCCAGAAATAAATTTGCTACAGAAAGTCATTAAATTGTTGCAGGCATAGAGAAAAATAAATAAATAAATAAAAATAAATAAAT
>CAEFZX010016807.1:0-14904 GCA_903066825.1 Alfaro cultratus | reverse complement strand
CTCTGTCTTCCTGCTCTTTGTCTTCCTGTTCTTTGTCTTCCTGTTCTTTGTCTTCCTGCTCTTTGTCTTCCTGTTCTTTGTCTTCCTGCTCTTTGTCTTCCTGTTCTTTGTCTTCCTGCTCTCTGCCTTCCTGCTCTTTGTCTTCCTGTTCTTTGTCTTCCTGCTCTTTGTCTTCCTGTTCTTTGTCTTCTTGTTCTCTGTCTTCCTGCTCTTTGTCTTCCTGTTCTTTGTCTTCTTGTTCTTTGTCTTCCTGCTCTTTGTCTTCCTGCTCTTTGTCTTCCTGTTCTCTGTCTTCCTGTTCTCTGTCTTCCTGTTCTCTGTCTTCCTGTTCTCTGTCTTCCTGCTCTTTGTCTTCCTGTTCTCTGTCTTCCTGCTCTTTGTCTTCCTGTTCTTTGTCTTCCTGCTCTTTTTCTTCCTGTTCTCTGTCTTCCTGTTGTCTGTCTTCCTGTTCTCTGTCTTCCTGCTCTTTGTCTTCCTGCTCTTTGTCTTCCTGCTCTTTTTCTTCCTGTTCTCTGTCTTCCTGTTCTCTGTCTTCCTGTTCTCTGTCTTCTTGCTCTCTGTCTTCCTGTTCTCTGTCTTCCTGCTCTCTGTCTTCCTGTTCTCTGTCTTCTTGCTCTCTGTCTTCCTGTTCTCTGTCTTCCTGCTCTCTGTCTTCCTGCTCTTTGTCTTCCTGTTCTCTGTCTTCTTGCTCTCTGTCTTCCTTCTCTTTCCCATCCTTGACTTCTTCTCTCTCTCTCTTCGTCTCTCCCTCGTTAGCGGGTCTCGTCCCTCATTCCTGTCGTTCTTCACAGGATGACGAAGGAAGCGGCGGAGTGGATTCTTCTGATCTCATCTTTTTGAAGTTCTGTCGTCTGTTTTCTCTCTTTAACTCGCTTTGTGCATCATCTCCCCCAGAGTGCGTGTTTGTGTGTGAATGTGTCGCCTCTTCTGTCTCTGAAGAGCTCCGAGTGCTTTATGTAACACACACACACACACACACACACACACACACACACACACGGTGTGTTAAAGGGACCTGGAGCTGAACCTGAATCTCACCTGAGCCGCCAAGCGGAGTCAGAACTCTGAAAGTCCTCTGAAGGACACGCCGTCCTCTCAAACTCTGCGTCCTCACATCCAACCGTCCAGAGACGCAGGATCAAACCCGCTTCATCTTCTTCTACTTCCTGTCTTGTTTCCAGGCTGAAGTCTCCAGATAATTTGATAGATGAAGGTAAAACTGCTCAAGGACTCCTGAACATGGCGGTGAAGTCTGTAAACACGTTTTACTGCTGGAACAAAGGAGCAGAAACAAAAACTTTATTACTGAAAGATGAAGATTCTTTGGCTCCAAAGGGTTAAATCTTTATGTTTCTCATTCTGTATTAAACGTTTAATTTGATGAAGTTTCTCCTGAGCTTTCTGTGTTTCAGGTTTTATCTGCTGCAGTGGAACTGAAACCATCTGGTCATCTGTGATGTTCTGATACTTTCAGCTACCGGACCAGAACCTTACAGAACATCGTTTCTACAGACTCTTTTATTTAATTCTTTTTGCCTTGTTTCAACATAAAAAGCTCATTTTTTTCATGATTACATTAATTAAGTGAAACTGAAGGATAAATTTGTGGCGTTTTGTTCAAAAAGTCAGAATCTCTGATGGATTCAGAGAAAAACTTTTATTACGGAGGAAAGTTTTATTTGTGAATATTTCTGATTATTGTTTCTGTAGACAAATGTTCCAGAACCAGAACCAGAACCAGCAGTTCTTCCTGAGGCGATCCAGCTGCGTTCTTCCTCACCTCGGTGTTTTCATTTGAAGTCTCTGTTTTAATGCTGCAGCCGTAAAAATAAATCAGGTGTTTTATTTTGGATTTGGATGGATGAACCGTCCCGTCGGTACTGGGAAGCCGGAGGTCCGATCCGGCTGCATCGACACAGGATGAGACGGTCCTGACCTGATGAGACGGTCCTGACCTGATGTGACTGCAGGGCCGGGTCCAAAGATCTGCTGTCGGCTCCGTAATCCTCCAGCCAGCTCAGGGTGGGTTCACATACTTTCCTAAATGTTTTCACCTGGAGATCAGAGGCAGGAGCTGAAACCATCAAATATAAATCTGTCTTTTTTCTCCCAAACCTTTATTTACAGCTCCCAGGTTCTGCTGCTCGGTGCCGTCAGCAGAACCTCTCTAAGCCGCTTCCAGCTGCAGGAAGTCATTCTGGGTTTCTCCTGCAGCAGAGAGAGAGCAACAGGAAGCTGTGTGGTTTTCTGAGAGCCGTGTGTGAGTGGGACAGCCTGATGACGAGACGTCCAGGCTGGGACGCCGTCCACTGAAGGACAACAACTCTCTCACTTTCTGGGAAATAAAACCGGAAAAGTTCAGCTTTGGGAAGCTGACTCTGCATTAGTCAGAGTCTGACAAAGAGATTCTGTTAGAAAGTTTTAAAAAGTAAAATGATTTATGCTGAAACATGTTCATCTGACTCATGAATTATCACAGCAGTTTGATGATCTCTGGGAAACTGGGAGGATGTTCTTCATCCTGACTGAAACTGAAACAGAGGAACGTTTGGGTCAGTACAGAACCAGAACCGAATCGGACAGGAAGCTCTATGGACCTCATTTAGTAATATTTCTGTTGGTGGAAATACAGAAAATAAATGTTTGATTTCATCTCTCCATCCCTCCAGGTTCAGGTCAGAGGGAGTTTGGTCGTCACGGCGACGTCTCAGACCTGTGATGATGTTCAGGATGTGACTGAAGGTAAAACCTGCAGCTGAGCAGGAATCTGGAGATTTTCTCCTACTGTTGGTTCATCATTAGCTAATATGACTCTTTGACCCCAGCCTGTGTTTCTTCTCTCAGAGCTGATTTGTTCCTGATTTCCACGCAGACTGAGGAACCTGTGAGCTTTCAGAGGAAGCTCATCTAAATCTGCTGGACCAGCAGCAGGATCCGCCTTGGTTCCTGTTCCAGCTCCGGTTTCGTCTTCACGGTAATCAGCAGGAGGAGGAGTCATGATGAGGGTAGGATGGACCCAATCGCAGCAGGTAGTAGGCAGAGTTTATGTGGATATTTGTTTTAATAAAGAAAATTAACTAATAAATCCAGGTGAATCCAAAACACCAGGATAACAAAGGTAGTGACTAGCAGGGTAACAAGACGGACTGGCGAGTTGTGACTGGGATAGAGGAGCTTCAGTACTGGGAGGTAGTAAATGGGCCAGTGGGCCAGCTAGATGAGATAACTGACTGCAGGTGTGAGGGTTTGGCACAGGAACCAACTGAGGGGTGGAGAGCAGATGGCACAGAGGAGCTAAGGAGACATACTGGGGAAACTGGGAGGAAACACCAAGGAGCTGAAAATACTTCTAAGAACCACTAAGACTAAAGAAAATCTGATAAACTACACGAGAAAAAGACATGAGGGAAAACAAGCAAACCTAATCAGAAAGATGGTGATCTAACAATAACTAGAACTAAGGAACATAGAGCTAGAGAAACTAGAAGATCTAAACAAAGAAATAACCTAACTAGAATTACTAAAGGAAGATATACATGGACTCAGACATGTAAGAATAGCTGAACCTACAGCGATGAAATAACTGAGAGATAAACATCACTAGAAACACAGGGAGGCTGAAATAAGGACTAAACTATAATCACTAAAAGCTCAGCATAGACATACAAGAACAGAACCTGAGGCAACTAAGCAAACTAACCCTAATATAAGGAAGACAATAAGACAATTCAGACTCACACTGAATACCTCAAATAACTAAATGAAAAGAACCATGAAGGCCCAACCTAAAGAGAACTAAGACATAATGAAAAATAAGATCAAATCCAAACCCAGAGTCCTGACAAGAGGCATGAACTGGACCAGAACCTGGAGGACTGGACCAGAACCTGGAGGACTGGACCAGAACCTGAAGGACTGGACCAGAACCTGGAGGACTGGACCAGAACCTGAAGGACTGGACCAGAACCTGGAGGACTGGACCAGAACCTGGAGGACTGGACCAGAACCTGAAGGACTGGACCAGAACCTGGAGGACTGGATCCAGTTCTGTCACATCTTTTCACTAAAACAGATTTTTTTTAAAATGCAACAGGAGAAGTTATTCTGTCACTCACTGTCTGATGAGTCTGATCAGGTCAGATCCTTTCCTGGCCTCAGTTTCCTTTTTTGATCAGACCTCATGAAGCTCTCGCCTGTGCTGAGGTGACCTTTAACCTTTGGCCTGCTACCTGAGGCAGGCCAAAGGTTAAATCTTTTTGGACATCTAATCTTGGAAAGATCCAAAGCTGATCAGATGTTTTCCTCTTGGAAAATGGTGGTTTGGAGATGACCTTTGACCTTCGTGGAGTGATAAACAGCTGAGGTCATTGCTTTGCATTGTTACGTCACACCTGGACGCTGCAGAGCAGGAAGCTGCTGATGATCAGCAGCTCCTGATCGACTCCGACTGAACGATGTTTGGTTTTCCTCCCATGATCTCATGTGAGGACGAGGAGCGTCTGTCTGATCACAGATCATCAAAAATAAATAACGTTACGTAAACATCTCTCATATCACGGCGCAGGATGAAACATTCATCTGCTGCCGTCATTAAAGCAGAAACAGCAGAAAACAGCAGCGACGTGAAACTGAGGCAGAATCTGAAGGAGAAAATTCACTTTCTGTGTGTCAGTGTGGAGCCGACATGTTTGCATCAGTAAAGTGCTCTGAGTATAAATAGGAGGATAAATTAAACAGAAGATGCAAACACTGGTCAGAACGTGGAGCTCACCAGAAAAAGTGTTTGTGCAAAGCAGCAATTAGAGGCGACAGCAGAGAATCAGGTTCCAGAGAAAAGCACAAACAAACGTCTGCTTTATGTAAGCCGTCTGGGAAACGACCCGACCCGGTCGGTCCAGCGCCGGGACGGCCGAGCGCCAGGCTTTCATTATATGTTACATGTTCCCACTAGATTAGCTTCAGAACAGCATATAATCACATGTTTACCACTGATGCACAAATATTTAAACCCAGAAAAACGTAAATATTTTCCATTTCAAAACTTTAATACCCAAAATGTGACTGAAAGAGACGGAAACTTAAATCTGCCAGCAGGTTTAAAACACCAGGTTCGGTTCTGACAAGATTCTGGAAATTAATCCAAACAGAACCAACATAAAACTCCAGGTTCTGAAACGGTTCTGATCATTATTCTAACATGTCTTCTGTCTGCTGAGTCAGCTTACATCTCGTTTTAACACGTTAAACATCATGACATCATCAGTTCACATTAATGATCAGGTTTAATTAATAGTAGTGACACACACTCACACACACACACACACACACACACACACACAGACACCTGGACTTACATCAGAACCAAGCAGGTTCTCTTTACTCTCGTTCCTTTGTGACTCAGCAGATCAAACGTCGTTTCCTCTGACAGAATCTGACATCAGTTCATGTTTTATCTTTATGAGAAAAAGATAAAAACATGTTAATGTTGGTAACAAACACAAACACCAAACCTTTAAAGAGTCCATTGCATTAGAACCGGACCGCACACACACGCACACACACACGCACACACACACACACGCACACGCACACACACGCACACACACACCCCTCCAACCCAGCTCTGATTCGTCAGCTGGAAAACCCAATAAACTGTCATGTTCATCTCACCTGGTTCACTGCATTGGATCTGTGAAGCTTCAGAGAGAAACCGAGATAAAGAGTCAAGAAGAAGAAGAAGAAAATACCTTTATTAGGGAAAACTAACATAAAAAAGGACACAGAAAGAAAAACAAAATGATAGAACAACTAGTGAAAGAACCAAAAACAGACAATTTGGAGTCAGAGACACAAAATGTTCATAAAACAGAAATAAAGAACCAAAAGCAGAAACAGGAATTATTGTCACTTTATGTTTCAGAGAATCAAACCGAGTTAAATATCAGAGAGAGACAACAAACACAAACAGTTTTTAACTGAAGGTGTTTAATATTAGCCAATGCTAACAGATCTGTCCTGCTTCACAGGCTGCCTGATGGTCTGTGCTGCATAAGGAGCTACAATAATGACAAAAATCTCTAAACTGAAATCTCATCAGAGTTTTCCCTGCTCTCCATGTGACCTTTATGTTTTGGACTTGTAGTTTTCAGATTCTTCTCTTTTATCACCTGGATCCAAACCTTCAGGAAGCGGCTTTGTGGCGTTCCAACCTTCAACCAAACAATCTGATGATGAGGATGAGGAAGCTGCTCTGGCTGCTGCTTGGTGGTAAAAGTTTAGGGAAAATGATGTATGGAGAAACATTCAAAGCTTCAGTTCCTGGAAATCTCTACAAATATTTATGCAGCATCTTAAATGTGGAAGAGATGATGGATTCAGCTGATCTGCAGCATTTTTTCCTTCTAACTGATTTCACTTCTTTTCCTTTGAGAGCTGAAGCTTCAAACCTTCATCTGCAGACCTTCCTGTTCGTCTCCTCGTCTCCACTGCGTCGGTATGTAGGTCAAATCCAGAGTTCGATGTAAACGTCCCTCCTGCATGTGAAGGCAGGTCGACCAAAAGAGACACGAAATGAAACACCTACAGACACTTCAAGCGTTCCCACAGCGAGGCGGCGGATCGGAGGCGGCGGATCGGAGGCGGCGCTGCTGCGAGGGTCACCTCTGTTCAGGTCGCTCAGGTACAGGAGACAAACTGGGACCAGCAGGACTTTAACTGGGCAGAGGGAGTTCAGGAGGAACTTACTGGGATAAAAACTGCAGCTCCATAAAACCTTTCAGCAAATAAAGACAAAGAAATTCAAACCAGAAGTTCAAACTGATCGACTGAAACTGAAACTCTGCAGGACGTTTTAATCTGACATCGTTTTAACTTTGAGTGTCAGTGAAGTCTGAGCATAACGAGCGAAACGATATGATGAGCGAATCATCATCTGCAGGGAAACCAGTCAGACATGAACCTCCATAAACACTGGAGCTCCAAGTTATTCAACAGTTCTTCCTGGTTGGTTTAGATTCAAATAAATAATGAAACAACCATAAATATGGAAAATAATAAATTGTATGTTGACATTTATCTACAGCTCATGTCTCTGAATCAACGTTTCCTCTGGGATTCTGATGATTTACCTCTGATTCTGGAGGGTTTCCTTCCATCACCCTAATCTGGCCAAATTAAATGATTTAGGACTCAGGATTTAGCAGATTAATGAGGTTTATTTACTGACTCAGTTCTGATCTGTTCTGTAAATGATCAGCCTGACTGGGGTTTCCACGTCCAGATCAGCTTCAGTTCAGTTTGTTTATTTGGAGCATAATTAAAACACCATGATGACCATCAGGTTCCCTCTGCAGCTTCATGGTTTCTGATATGGGTCAAGGGTCAAGGGTCAGGGGTCAGGAAACTAAAGATGTTCATGAAATCAACCAGTGATGATCTTCATTTCATCATGTGTAACAACCAGACCGGAGCTCAGAACCGAACCTGCTGAGGTAAAACTGGACCTGAGGTCATAGAGGTCAGAGATTCACGGTGAGCTGCTGCAGGTCAGAGGTCGGATGCTGGTCTTCCAGCAGGTGCAGCCCCAGCCGCCCCGTCAGCCTGACTCAGCGCTTTCCGCCAGCAGCTGCTCCTTCTGAAGTGGTTCTGGTTCTGTGACGTCATGGAGCTGCGGTCTGGTTCTGATGCAGCATCACAGTTGGACCTGTGAGCCAGAGAGCTTCAGTCTGGGCCGCCGCTGCTCTCCGTTGGTTCTGGTTCAGAAACTTTCCCAGATTTAACTGGTCCTGGTCCGTCGTCCAAACAGCTGCAGCAGCAAATTAACGATCCTAAAACACAAATGCTGAGAAATATCCTGTTGTTGTTTTGTAATTGATCTGTTTGAATCTTGGTTCTGATCCAAAGTTCTGCAGGTGAACCAGAAACTCAACACTTTCTAAACGGATCTTTGGGTCTTTAAACAGTTTTTGTAACATTTTTATTTCATTTTCTGTGTTAATGTTTCCTTATCTGGAACCTTAAAAGAATAAAATGGACAGAATGTTCCTGTCACCTTCCTGTAACCCAACATGTTTGTGATTAATCTCTTAAATGATGCATGAAGAAACTCTGCATGTCTCACTTTCCCACATGTTGGATTTTTACACGTGACGATGAAAAGGTTTCATAAAATGAGGCTGTGAAGCTGCATGAATATTAAAATCTCCCACACAAACCTGAACTCTTGTGTAAATGTGAGGCCAGCTGTGCGGCCCGCAGCATTACCTTCCACTTCAGTCTGACGGATTTACATCCCATCAGCCGAGGAGCTGCGCCGAATCACAATGATGGAGGAGGAAGTGAGACGCAGCTGACGCCGTCAGAGAGAAGGAAACTGGATCTGGAGAGGAATAAAGCTTTTATCTGAACACGGATCTGCTGGCTGGAGCAGAAACCAGGCAGGATGGGAGTTATGGAGTTATCATGGAGTTATCATGGAGTTATCATAGAGTTATCATGGAGTTATCATAGTTATCTTAGAGTTATCATGGAGTTATCATAGAGTTATCATAGAGTTATCATGGAGTTATCATGGAGTTATCATGGAGTTATCATGGAGTTATCATAGTTATCTTAGAGTTATCATGGAGTTATCATGGAGTTATCATGGAGTTATCATAGAGTTATCATAGAGTTATCATAGAGTTATCATAGAGTTATCATGGAGTTATCATGGAGTTATCATAGAGTTATCATGGAGTTATCATAGTTATCATGGAGTTATCATAGTTATCATGGAGTTATCATAGAGTTATCATGGAGTTATCATGGAGTTATCTTAGAGTTATCATGGAGTTATCAGAGTTATCATGGAGTTATCAGAGTTATCATGGAGTTATCATAGAGTTATCATAGAGTTATCATGGAGTTATCATGGAGTTATCATGGAGTTATCTTAGAGTTATCATGGAGTTATCATAGAGTTATCATAGAGTTATCATGGAGTTATCATGGAGTTATCATAGAGTTATCATAGTTATCATAGAGTTATCATGGAGTTATCATAGTTTTCTCTCCGCTCTCCGTTTCTGTTTCTGTTGCTTTCTAGAAATTGACCTTTAACCTCTTGATTCAGTTTGGTCCACTGAACTAGGAGAGGAAAACATGGAAACGCTGAAGAACAAACATCTTGTGTTGCTGTTGCTCATCGCAGGCTGATGTCACAGACATGATTATTGGTGCCTTCAGGGAGCGTAGGCCATCTGAATGATGCGTCTGACAGGTTGAAGAATTATAACCGGAAACCTGAAGACAAACGAATCCAAAACTACAGTAGAATATCAGAAAGAAAAAAACATTCAACTGAACTGAATGGAGTTCAACCATTTTGCTAATGTGGCTGATTGTTGAACCTTCTAGAATAATTTGAACTTTTCTGCCTCCTGATGGTTTCTCCAGATCAGTTTTTGGTTTTATTATTATTTTAATTTTTGCCGCAGTTTCTTTTGGACGTTGGCCATTTCAGCTCTTCATCATTTTGCAGCAGCATTAAAATGCTGCATGTTGCTGCAGGAAGTTTAGCAGCAACCAAATGTCAGCAGACATCAGGTTTCTTCTCCTGGAGGAAAAGCTTCAGCCCTCATTCAGTAAATCATCACTTTATAACATTTTACTTCTGGAAAAATCCTTCATTAAAATTCAATAGTTCACACAAAACAAATGAACATATTTTAGTTATTATTAGTGTGAAAGCTGCAAGCATTCACACTAATAATAATCCATAATAAACTATTGAGTTCCTGTTTTCTGGTTGCTCTGTTAATTTCTTCTTCTTCTCCTGCCAACTTTGTTCTATTTTCACTTCATTCAACTTTTATACTATTCAGTTTGCTCTCCTAATGCTGAATGTATCTGTTGGTATTCATAACCTTCATACTTTTTATAATATTCAGCTTTTTATGAATTTTTCTCCCCATGGGGGAAACAGCTCCATCCTGTGGCAGAATTGAGAATTACAATATAAAATGTGTTTCACAGTTGATGTTTCAGGTCCTGCCTATTAATGGCAATCAGTCAATCAATCAATAATCAATCAATCAATCATGCAGTTTCAGTGTCATGGAGGAAACAAGGCAGCGGCCATTTTGAAGTTGGGCAGTTTAACAGCTTTTTGCTGTTTTCATGCTGCATGTTTTTATCGTCACGGTGATAAACGACGCCTCCAAATAAATGTTGATAAAAGGTTTGGATTTAATTCATTCACCGTTTTCATCAGGAGGAACAGGGGAACGTTTCTGTTCTACATTTCATGGACTATATTACTGTAACCAGCATGCTAGCGGTAGCCTAAATGCTATCATTAGTATTTTAGCTAGGTTTAGCTTTTTAGCTAATTTTGTCTTTTACCTGAGCTTTTCACACTGCATGGATTATTTCTTATCTTTCTGCAAATCTTCAGCAGTTTGGCTTCAAACGCTTTAGTCATTTTCACCAGAAGCTTTCAGCTTTCACACTTTCATTTTCGTAGGAAATGCTCACTCTCTAGTTAATCTTCATCTCCCAGTTTGATGAGGATTTGTGGGTAACTGGGAGGAGGTGGGGTCAGTCAGATATTTGGTTTCTGTGAGACGCCGTCCGTCTGTCCGTCCGTTCTTCTGTTTTTACCACCAAATGAAAATCTGGTTGAAAACGAGCAGAAGGAGCAGAAACCAGACGCCGATGAAGAGCAGCAGGAAGCAGATGAGCTCACAGTAAACCTGTCTAAGGTTTCATCTCAGGACGTCTCCAGGCCACACTGACTGACGGCACCGGCCCGGCCCGGTCCGCCGGACTCTGTCAGAACCTGGAGGTCGGCCTGATCACACTCTGACAGTAATTATCCCCAAACCGCCAGAAAACCTTCCTTCCTCCTGGTTTGTTTTACGTTTCTCCCACTGTGGGAAAAATCTGCTTTTCATTAAGAGCTTCAGACGTTTTACTGATGATGGTTTAACCGTTGAACGTTTAGAAACCCGACTGAAGATCCATCATGGAATCTCAGCATCTCTGTGACTTTATAGCATCTTCAGTCATTTTAAACCTGCAGGGATTTTTACTCTTTTTAATAAAGTGTGAACAGAAAACAGGAGCAGAGAAGAAAAGCAGCTAAATAAACACAAACACTTTGAGTTTTTATTGAGCCAGATTCCAACTTCTGCTTCAACTCATCTTGTGAATTTGGCTAAAATGTGTGAAAAATGATCCCAATTTATCTGTTTACAGTGAGTTTTAATTATGATCACATCCAGTCACACTGAAGGAAGAAACAGGCTGATCCAATAAACTGCAGAACCAGAACCGGCCCAGTGCCGCCTGGATGATTACTGACAGAACCAAACTGGTTTGGTTTGATGGATGAGGAGGAAACCATGCTGGGTTAATCTAACACCCAGATGGAGGATGAGATCCGGATCGCATGGGGCCCATTTCTGCACACATCCCGACTGAAATCCTCTGAAAATAAAAATGTTTCTTCACTATTAGCAGCTACTTTGACCTGATCTCAGGATTTCTTCCTCTAATGACTCTCCTGTTCCTCTGCTCAGCGTTTCGCTCCGTGTTTCCAGCCTGGATCGTTCCTGACGTCTCTCTGGTTCCTGACGTCTCTCTGGTTCCTGACGTCTCTCTGGTTCCTGACGTCTCTCTGGTTCCTGACGTCTCTCTGGTTCCTGACGTCGTCTCTCTGGTTCCTGACGTCGTCTCTCTGGTTCCTGACGTCTCTCTGGTTCCTGACGTCTCTCTGGTTCCTGACGTCTCTCTGGTTCCTGACGTCTCTCTGGTTCCTGACGTCGTCTCTCTGGTTCCTGACGTCGTCTCTCTGGTTCCTGACGTCTCTCTGGTTCCTGCTGTTATTTTATTGCTTTAGTTATTAACTGTAAAATGATTCTGGATTCAGAACATGACAGAAACGAAGCTAAGAAAGCAACATGAAGCAGCTGCAGTTGATCTGAAACTGATTTCATCTGTGCTGCATGGCAGACAACCAGCAGCAACATCAACACGCTGGAGGTCAAAGGTCACGGTATCAACACGGCTCCTCATCAGATGTGGATAAATCTCTTAAAGCCACAGTGGAAGGATTTCCTGATACCAGAACCATTTAGGGGAACGTCTGGCACCGACCCGGTTAGAAATGTTTGTTTCCAGGATGACCTGATCTCTGATGGACTTTAATGTTTGTTTCCAGGATGACCTGATCTCTGATGGACTTTAATGTTTGTTTCCAGGATGACCTGATCTCTGATGGACTTTAATGTTTGTTTCCAGGATGACCTGATCTCTGATGGACTTTAATGTTTGTTTCCAGGATGACCTGATCTCTGATGGACTTTAATGTTTGTTTCCAGGATGACCTGATCTCTGATGGACTTTATATTCAGTCAGATATGGACTTGAGACTCAACCTCCAAACTTCTCCTGGATTCTTCCAGGTGATTCATTTCTGCTTCACATCAGTTTGTCTAGTTTCTCTCTTTCTGTCTGGACCCTCAATGTTTCCCTCTTTCTGCTCTGAGACCATCTGACAGTTCAGGACTAAAGTTTCGATTCTGATCCTTCAGTATATTAAAGCCTTTTGTCTTTTCTCTGGTGAATCTGGTTGTTTCTTATTGTCCATTTCTGTTGTTTTGTGTTTGAACCGTTTGCTGTAGTCACTGAATCACTGATCATTTCTGTCTTCCTTTAAAGCTCATCTCTTCACATGTTTATCATCTTTCTGTCAGATCCTGTGAGGAAACACCAGAGCTACCTGTGGCTCACTGCTGCCTCCTGCTGGATCTGATCACACATTACACCTGGAAACAGCTGATTTCCATCTGTTACCTCCACGTGTTTATATGCTGACATTTTTAGGAGTTACTATAACTTTCTGAACATGGATCACATGACCTGCCTGAGCGATTTATTGTCTGATCCATATGTTGTTCATAAATCAGTAAGATGTTGTTTGCTTGGTGACAAAAAGCTGATTTTTTCTGTTTTCACTGTTTTTCTGTAGCCTTCAGTGAAACTGAAGCTTTTCTCACAGTGACTCAGTCACCAAACTATTAATCACAAGTTAGAGGAGAAAATGACAAGCATGAAATATTCCTGACTTAAACCCCAAATCCAGCTTTTAATGACAGAGGAGAGAAATAAAAACCTTTTCTCTGCATCGTTTCAAACATCAACAGGTCACATGATTTCTGAGAAGTTAGAAAAGGGAAGCGCTCAGTTTTCTCTCACTTCAGCCTCCATTTAGTTTATCGGATCAGAACAAGATGCCGACTTGGTGAAGGTTTGACTGGACATTCGTCTCCTTTGGGTTTTGTCTCTGTGGGCCGTGGAGGGAACCAGAACCAGAACCAGAACCAGAACTGTCTCCACCAACGCTCAGGTTTGTAGAACAGAACCACACAACTTTACAATTTCCTGCCTGTCCGTCCGTCCGTCCGTCCGTCTGTCTGTCCGTCTGTCTTCACTTTGACCATTCAATAGTTTAATGGTTTCTGTTCACATTCTGTAAATAAGTTGGATTTTTACTATTAAAGTCTGACAATCATTCTGAATATTTCTGTGTTTAATCTGTTGCAGTTCTCAGGTTTATTGGGTTTAATTCTGTCATTTGTGAGAAGAGAAATGATGCAGTTTTCTCAAAAGAACTAATTCAACATGAGAACTGGATGATGGTCGTGATTCTGCTGCTCGATGTTGGAAGGTTTTGGACAGAAACTGCTGAGTTCCTCATGTTGAAGCTGTTTTCTTCTCATCCTGCAGATCCGATGTTATCATGAAGCTCCAGGTTCAGACTTTGAGATCAGCTCAGAGGATGAATGTATTAATGTCTGTACCAGCAAAGCAGAATGAAGCAGGATCCTCTGAACACCTCAGACTGTTTCAGACATTTTAAAGCCTCATCAGATTCACGTTTCCTGCTGAAATCAGTTTGTTCAACTTTCCGCTCAGACAGCAGCTGACTGGTTTCTCTTCCAGACAGAAGATGGAGGTCAGAGTGAAGGATGATCAGGACGAAGCCGAGTCTCCGGGATCCAGATGTCTGACTCTGACGAGAGTCCGATCCAAAGACCGACCTGCTGCTGCTCACAGGGAACATGAACCTTCAGACAAAACGTATGAAATGTCTCACTTCTTATGAAGCATTTCACATTATAATCAACTCTGGGTTACATTATTGTTTTAGCACAAGATTCAACCAGATTGCACTAATTGTAGCTTGTTGGGATCTCTGAACAAAGTCTGCCCCCTGCTGGTTCACTGAGTAAATTCACAACCTTTTAGAAAAACCTCCAAGTTTTATAGAAACTTTTCACATTTAGACACTTTAAACCAGAACCACTAAAATTCAATCATTACAGGCTGATTTTAAAACATTTCTATAATTCTAATAAGTGATTATTTAGACGCCAACCTGATCAATAGCAGTGAGACTTTTTAGTTTTCCTCCAACATTCAGACCAATTAATACATTTAAATATGGATTTACTAATTTTGGTCAAATGATCAGAGATTAAACAACTTGATGATGGAAACTGAACTAAGCTAATCTATTCAAGTAAAACTGAATAACTGACAGTAATTAGTAACTGAGAAATATTACATAAAAATTCAACCCAAGTTAAAGCAGATTATATTTCATCCAGGAAGGACGTCACTGCACGTTACGGCCTAATTCATTTCTGCACCGTCATTTCTTTCCTCAAGATAAACTTCTGTTTAGAATATAAATGCATTAACACAACATCCCTTTAGTTTTCTCTGCTCTGTAATGGAGACTTGAATTAAACTCCATTTCTACCAAAGGTTTGGTCTCCAGCAGGGGCGTATCTAGCCCTATTTTAGGGCCGCTTTAGCGCCCCTAAAATTGTCCTTCAGCACCCCTGAAAATTTCTG
>CAEFZX010016804.1:0-14374 GCA_903066825.1 Alfaro cultratus | reverse complement strand
GGCCTTCACAAGGCCTTCACCATACCTTAAGCAGGTCTTCACCAGGCCTTCACCAGGCTTTCGCTAGGCCTTCACCAGGCCTTAAGAAGTCTTCATCAGGCCTTCATCAGGCCTTCAGCTCACTGCCAGTTCATGCTGTTAAAACTCTGCAGGTCAATAAGAGTCTGGCTGCTTCCCTCCAGTTAGATATTTCTCTACTTCTTCCTTCGATCCTTATTTTGGTCTGTCAGAGTTTTTCTTTGGATGTTTTGTAACCAAAGAATCATTGCAACTGTCAAACTGTTTCTGTTTTGACTCTGATGTAATTTGGGCAGAGAAGGTTTCCTGATCTCAGGTGGTGAACCGTTGTTTCATAAAAACATTTTGTTTTCTTGGACTCTTTATCAAAGTGCTGCTGTAGGTGGCAGTAAACTCCATTATGATCAGGAATCCATCTTTTCCTGAGCCGACTCTGACGCAGCCTGTCAGTCTGTCCCGTTTTCATTCACTCATTGGTTTAGTCCAGACACAAACAGAACAGAACCAATGCAGAACAATCGAGAGAGAGGATTATAACATCTGACCATCAAGAGTCAGGAAACAAGGTGCTAATCTATTTACAGACCACACACATCCTGGACATGATTTGCTCAAACCTTTTGTTATGTTTCTCAGTTTTATTTTGAAGCTCTTGAGTAGTGGGGCCAGGTCCGGTCCCTGTAACCTTTAGATGCATCCCTGCTCCAGCAGGCCTCAGTCAAAAGGCCGTTTGGTTGATCCAGGTGAGACGGAGAAGAGATGCATCTAAAGGTCACAGCAGGGCAGCTCTTCAGGATGGACTGGACTTTCCTGCTCTTGAGCAACTCAGACATTAAATTCAGTGAGAAAAACTTTCATTTTAATTTGACTCTTTTAATAAAGTTTCCATCCAATGACTGTTTGCAGATTAGCCTGTGGCTAGAAAACCTGTGTACCAAGCAACAGTTGATCTGTTTTAAACATGATTAAAGTGCTGTTCTTGCTGTTTATGTATTCATATTTAAAAGTCTGAGACCTTATGAACTCAGTCACTCTGAGCACAAACTCAGTAAATTACCCAGATTCTGGTTTTGATCTCAAGTTTAAGATTAAATTTCTGCAGTAAAATTCATGAAGTTTTGTTCTAAATTCTTCTTTTCTTTTCTCCCAGCCTGCTGCCGTCACAGAGGAGAGAAGAAGAAACTCAAAGCTAACCTGCTGCTCAGCTGCTGCTCCTCGTTAACCTCATTAACCAATCAGAGCTGACTGCCTTGTTGCCATGGTTACATGGTTTCCCTCCTGGTTATGCTTGGATGATTTAATGCTCAGGTCAGCTTTCAGATGATTGGCTCATTGGAGTGGATGTGTTCAACTCCTGCTGCTCACCTGTACTGTTTACCTGTAAGCCCCGCCCCCTGATCCCGCTCTACTAATACATGAAGCTTCACTAAAACTGAAACAGATGACTGATGGAGTTTACTCCCATTCAGGCTCAGCTGGTTGAATCTTTTATAAACTACTAGAAATAAAGAGTTTAAAATCCATCTGAAGGTTTTATTTCCTCACAAAGTCACTGAATTTAAAGGCTGAGGCGTCAATGAGAATGAGCAGAAGGTCCATAAGAACCGAAAGCTGATCCCAGTGAGGCAGACCTGGTTAAATAAAGGTTATTATTATCATTATTGTTATTATTATCATTATTATTATATAATATAATAATTACTGGAACAGCAAGAGAAATTCCTTTGTTTTTGTTTTACATTGAAGACCTTTTGGTTTGTGAGGACGAGAGCTCAGCCTTTATGTCCTGGTTGTTACATGTAGATGTGTTAAACAACCTCACTTTATTTGAACAAAACCATTTTTTAAGTCAGCCAAACTATTGGAGTGTGTGACTGAGGCGTGTTTATCGCTGATCGTTGGAGCATCTGATGGATGATGAGGCCAAGATTCATCTCTACCAAAGAAAATGGCTGCTTTGGACCGCATGTCCTATAACTTGTAAAATGCACTTTTATGAGTCCTATATGTGTCTTCTGTAGCTTAGCATGAATAAAACTAACTCAGTACTTCAGTATCTGGTCATGTGACACATTTAATACGTTCAATGTCGGTTTTAGTTCCCAGATTCACACTTTGTTTGAGCTCACAACACATGAAGCAGTTCTGTGGCTCACTGCTGCCATTTTGACTACACACTGTGACCTTTACAAGCCCTAAACTTGTAAATTCATCGTTAGCCTGATTCTGTTGCCCTCTGAGGCCCTTATGATCTCTTACTAGTGGTGATTATCACTAATATATAAGTTTGATCAAATGTATGTTTTCATATCAAATTATTTATGTTTTATCAAAAAGATCGTAAACATTTCTGCAAAACTTGACAGATATAAAGATCAGATTTTGGTATAAAACATGTGAAGAACCAAACTGAGGGTTCCAGTGTTTATGGGGGCCGTTACCATAGCAACGCCGAGTTGTTTGTTTGTTACAGCAGATACGATAAATACACACCTTACCCTGCAACAATACCTGCGCCTCATAGCCAATCAGAGAGCAGAGCCACTTGAAAGGATCATCATCATCATCATCATCATCATCAGTAGGGTGGAGCAGCTGCATCCATAAAAACATCCGGCCTGAATCAAACCTGGCTGGAGGTGTGATGATGATGATGATGATGATGATGATGATGATGATGATGATGATGATGATGATGATGATGATGATGATGATGATGATCGGACCGGGAACCGAACCGGCTGGTTCTCCAGGCTGGACCCAGTCAGAGTTTCTGGCCTGCTGTCATTCCTGAGCCGGTGACTCAGGAATGACAGCAATGATCTCCAGGAGTTTATTACCTGCAGGCAGAGAACAGGAACAGACATTCAGCTGCAGCCCAGCCGGTCTGACGGGTCGGACCGAACCGCGCCCTCCCAGGCGGGGCGTCGCCACCAGGTATAAGAGACCGAGCTGATCTAGAGCCAGTAGCACACCGATCACTGATCACCAATCACTGATCACTTCCTGACCAATAATCACTGATCACTTCCTGACTAATAATCACCGATCAGCCTGCAGCAGACATGAACTTCCTGAAAAAGACCATGGGAGGCGACGATTTCGCCAAAGTTGCCGGGCAGAAAGCGGGTGAGTCTCAACAAAACTCTTTATTCTAAGAATGTTTTTGTTTCTTCACTAGTTTTATGTTTCCTGTTGATTTGATCAGGTTAAAAACTGATGAATGTTTTAGGATTAAGTCTTTATATTTACAGTCGATAAAAATGGAGGAAAAAAGACAGAAAAGCTGCTAAATTTCTAATTGACATCAGTAAAATCTGCAACATTAAACTTCATCTGCTTTGCTTTGTTAATGTGATTCCTCTTCACAACACAAACCAACATGAAGTTTGATATTAAAGCTACCAGTTAAATAACTAATAGAGTAAATTAATTAAAAATAAAAGTTAAATTCTTTAACATGTATTTAGCCGCTTTGGGAAACTTTTTGTTTCAGATGTTTCATTCCAGAACTTTCTGGATTTGAGATCTGAGTTGCTTTGACCTTGAAGCTTCCTGTCAATGACAAACCTCAAACTACAAGGTCAAAGGTCAAAGCTGCAGCAGCACCTGGTCTGAAGGATCTCCTGATATTTACTGTTTCTGGTTCTGACCAAACTGCCCTTTGTTCCTCAGTGTCTGAGCTAAATGAAGGCGAACGATGACAGAACCGGGTCGGGTCGGTTCTGACCGGAGCTGTAACATCCGCACTTTGAGATTTAGTCCTTCGGACAAATATGCTTCTTACTTTCTTAGTAAGTGAGTCAATAAAAGTTATTAGTATTAGTCTTTACTGATTGGATGATTAGTGGAAATAATTATTCCAAAGAAGTCAAAAACATTCTCTATGATAATTTGCTCTTTATTTTCCAGAAGCCTGAACTAATTATTTAAATTTGACAGATTTTGGTAGGAAGTCAGGTGATCCTAACATCAATAAAACATTTATGAAACAATCACTGAAAACTGTATTCCTCAAAAATACAAACATTTCTCAAAAAACAAAGACAAACTAAATAACAAATGTTTTCTCTTCACATTATTTATTTATTGTACATTTATTAACATGTTTTGGTCTTTAAATTCACTAATTCCACCATAAAAATGATTCAAACTCAGCAAGAAAACCAGAATATTCCTGAAATCCTAACAGGAAGTTGAAACGGTCATAATGTTCCTCTGAGGAGAAGATGGAGGATGAACTCTGACCTTTCAGTCTGATAGAAACCGGCCCAGTGTGTTCATCCTCACTGCAGCTGACGGTTTAAAACCCGGTTCAGGTACAGCTGAAACCACCAACCCGAAAAACCGCCTGAATGTTTACCAGAACATTCAGAACATTTTCCCCTCCAGGCGGATCTCCACCCGGAGGGGGTGGAGCTCCACCTGGAGGGGGTGGAGCTCCACCTGGAGGGGGCGGAGTTCCACCTGGAGGGGGCGGAGCTCCACCTGGAGGGGGAGGAGCTCCACCCACAGCTCAGGAAAATTCCTGTGGCTCCTTTAATTAACCTACGGTCAGATTTACCAGGAGGATCTTTCAGTATAATCAAAGCAGAACTCGTGTCTTGTTTCTTCTGCAGGTCAGTTTGTGGAGCAAAAGGTGGATGAGTTCGTTGGTGGAAAAAAGGGACAATCGCAGCAGAAGCCCCAGCAGAAGCCGCAGCAGCCGCAGCAGCCGCAGCAGCAGCCGCAGCAGCAGCCGCAGCAGCAGCCGCAGCAGCAGCCGCAGCAGCCGCAGCAGCCGCAGCAGCCGCAGCAGCCGCAGCAGCCGGAGGAGAAGAAAGGAGGAGATGAAGGAGGCTTTGGTCTGGAAGACGCGCTGTGATTGGTTAGCAACAATGGGCAGGAAGGAGGAAACGCAGGTGAGTCGACGTCATTTAAAAACAAAGACGTTTACCTGAAACAGGTGTTCACGCCTGGAGAACACCGCCCCCTGGTGTCCCTGCAGAGCAAACAGCTGCACCTGCAGGAAAAATAAAACTCTAAATAAATACAAAAGTTTCCTCCAGTCAGAATATCTGATGATTCATATCCAGATTTTACAGCCGTTGCTGTTTTAACGGTTTAAATATTTAAACCTGATATTTAATAAATTATTATCAAAAGATTTAGAAAAAATGACTTTGAGTTAAACAAGAATCAAAAATCTGTTACTGTAAACAGATTCAGATGTTTTTAAATGTTCTTTACAAACTAAATGTTTTTTTAACTTTGAATCAGTGAATTTATATTAAGTTATTATTAACTGAAAATGGCCTGAAAAAACAACAACATTATTATAGCAATAATTTCTGGGACAATTTGTCATCCAGCAAATTTTATTGTGAAGTTAAACAACAAAATGATATTTTATCATCAACAAGCTGCTGAGGATCAAAGAGTAACGACCTTCACTAAAGTTTGTTTTTATTCCAATAAACCCAGCCGGTTCCAAAGAGTGGACCCGGTTCTGTTACCCGGTTCTGTTACCCGGTTCTGTTACCCGGTTCTGTTACCCGGTTCTGTTACCCGGTTCTGTTACCTGGTTCTGTTACCTGGTTCTGTTACCTGGTTCTGTTACCTGGTTCTGTTACCCGGTTCTGTTACTTGGTTCTGTTACCTGGTTCTGCCCGTCTCGTTTCTCTGGAGTCGTTTTCAGGTTTGGTTTCTGTTTGTCCTCAGCTGGTGGTCTGAAGGAGCCTGGAGGACGGAGTCTTCATCACCTCCATGATCTTCATCACCTCCATCATCTTCATCACCTCCATGATCTTCATCACCTCCATCATCTTCATCACCTCCATGATCTTCATCACCTCCATGATCTTCATCACCTCCATCACCTTCATCATCTTCATCACCCGTCTCTGCCTCAGACGTTTCTGAACTCAGCTCTTCTTCTTTCATCTCTCTTCCTGTTTTAAACCCACTAAGCCTCCCAGCGTCATACTGGGAACTTTAACTGGTTTAATAAATTCTACATTTGGACATTTACTGGTTTGTTGTTGAACTGACAAAGTAAATATATTAAAACATAACACTAATTTCTGATGTTTGGTTATTGCTGTTTAACTTTATGTTTGGTAAAAACTAAACTGAATAAATAAAGTTTAGTTTTTCACTCTTCAGGTTTTTTCTCTGCAGACATGAAATAATTTTTCTGGGAAATGAACCAGAAATTCTTGTTTTAGTGAATTAAATCTAAACTTTCTGGGATTAAATGTGGCTGGAAGGTGAAGGAAACAGCAGCATTTCATTTAAAACTGATTAAAATGCTAAAATGTTTATAGATTTGTTCCTCAACAGAACAAGGGCAGTGATTTAACTTCCTGTTGAGACAGGAAGTCGTTTCTGGAGCGATTCTAAAAGCCCCACCCCAAAACCGTTTATGATATTTTAACATAAATTTTTTACCTGAACTTTAGATTCTTTAGAAACAGCAGGAGATTGATGCACATTTTCTAGCTGATTCATTGAGTAATCAGATTACTTTTCCAAAGTAACTATGCCGCCCTGGAAATAAATTAACTAGACTGTGTGTAATATTATGGGCTGTCAGGTCCCTGTATGACCGGGGTCAGAGGGTCAGAGGGTGGAAGGGTCAGAGGGTGGAAGGGTCAGAGGCTGAGAGGGTGAGAGGGTGAGAGGGTCAGAGGCTGAGAGGGTCAGAGGGTGAGAGGGTGGAAGGGTTGGAGGGTCAGAGGGTGGAAGGGTTGGAGGGTCAGAGGGTGGAAGGGTCAGAGGGTCAGAGGGTGGAAGGGTCAGAGGCTGAGAGGGTCAGAGGGTGAGAGGGTGAGAGGGTGGAAGGGTCAGAGGGTCAGAGGGTCAGAGGGTGGAAGGGTCAGAGGGTGAGAGGGTCAGAGGGTGAGAGGGTCGGAGGGTCAGAGGGTGAGAGGGTGGAAGGGTCGGAGGGTCAGAGGGTGAGAGGGTGGAAGGGTCAGAGGGTGAGAGGGTCAGAGGGTCGGAGGGTCAGAGTCTGGTCCGCATCGCCGGCAGTAAGTCGGGTTCGTTTCCGGTGAGTTTGAACTTCTGTCCAGCGAAGGACTGACCGTCTGGGATACAGACTGTATATGAAGCGGCCCTAGGATGTTATTATCTAACAAAAAAAGTACATTAAATATAATGTTTATCGACCGCGAAAGCCCATTGGTTGATCTTATTGACGGACATTGGGCTTATCCAATGAAATCCCTCAGTCCTCCGTGCCTCCCCGCCCCCTCCCTCCTCTCGGCTAACGGTTAGCCGCTAACGGTTAGCCGCTAACGGTTAGCCGCTAACGGTTAGCCGCTAACGGTTAGCCGCTAACGGTTAGTCCGAGCAAAGTGAGCGGATACGAGACCGGGCGGGTCACAAAAACTACCATAGCTAAAGCTAAAAAGCGCATAAACCCATTCAGAAAAAGCTAACCGATAAGTTTACCACACAATGTTTGACCGCTGGAGCAGATTGAGGAGCAGAGAAGGAGGGAGAATTAGAGATTCAGGGGATTTATTATCGCTGGAGGAGGAGGATGATGATGATGATGAGACACGTGACCAGGAACAGATCAGATTAGCTGCTGCTGCCCGGGAAGAAGGAGTGAAAATGTTCACTAGCAGGCAGACTGAAAAACACTGGGATAACACAGGAATAATGAACACGCTCCGAGATGTTTTTAGTAAAAATAAGGATTGTGAATTTCAATAGAAAACGTAATAACAAATAGAACAGTTAGAAGACATCTATTGAAACCATTTAAAAATGTTTTAAAAATCACTAGACACATCTTAACTTAATACTATCTGGGGAAGTTGTAGCCTAAATGTGGAAACGTTCAACACAGGAAATGATTGCAAGAATTTTAGGGTTGTGTATTAAAGTTTGCTGTTAGTAATTACTAACTAATAAGTGAACTTATTGCTTTACCTCTGTTAAGGTGTCCATGCTCTGTTATGTTAAATTAATCTGTTAAGTTTGCATTCATATGTACATGTGTACGCAAACTTATTGTCAGTAATCGGTTTTCATAGAGTTAAGAATAAATCCTATATTTTATATCATTTGCTTGTACAGGTGGGGTTTGTAATCAAAAGAAAAAATCAGTGGCTGGTGAAATGTCTGAGTGGCCGGTAAAAAAAATGTAATTTCCACCTGTTTCAGTTTCATTGTGATGAAATACAACATTGTATCTAGAGTAACTAAGTTTTAGACAAAGTTAGCAGTGAAATATTGGACATGTGACTATTCCAGAATTAAAACGACGTAACCAAAAAGAAGTATTCAGTTTTCCAACAGGTGGAGAAGTTATCTGAAGTGGGCGGGGCTAATGGGACAAACTGGTCTCTGAAACTGAGCTTTTATGAGTTCAGAATCAGATTTATAATAAACTGATTTCCAGTTTCCTTTGCACCCGTTTCTCTCTAACTGAGGGTGTGTGTGTGTGTGTGTGTGTGTGTGTGTGTGTGTGTCATAGTTTCACCGTGATTAGAGCTCGTTCTCACAGACTGGGTGGAGCAGGGCTCGTCATCTCCACCTGCAGTCATTCCTCCTCCTCCCACCTGAAGGAGGCAGCAGGTGGAACAGGTTGGTCGGCCTGCAGACACACCTGATTCCTTGACTGCCATCCAGAGTCACCTGAGACGCGTCCTCAGAGTTGGACGGCGCTGGACGCGGAGACGCAGTGAAGATGAATAAAGTGGCCGGGCTCATCGGGGACAAAGTGGGTGAGTACCGACCTGGAGGACTCACCTGGGGGCAGGTGAGCTCTCTAGCTCTCTGGGCTACTGGGAAGACCTGAGGCTCCTCAGCTCTGTGTTTACTGGGAATCTGGCCTCTGAGGCAGAGGCAGGTGTACACACCTGGACCAGGTGGTTCTGGATGAGGCAGAACCCAGACAGAACCAAGGCAGGTCGGGTTCTCCGGTTCCTCTGCTTCAACGTGTCTCTGTGAGTCAGTCTGCTTTTTAAAATCTCAGGAACAGAATAGTTCAGGTAAAAGGGGCGGGATCAGACACAGGTAACCAATCAGAGGGCTTTAAATCAAATTGTCCTCCCCGACCCGTCCTCTGGACCGTCCTCTGGACCGTCTCCTGCATGTTCCAGGCGGTTCTCTGGTCCAAATCAGTTGGTTTTTAATCAAACCTCTCCAGTCTGTCCTACAGGACCTGAACTTTGACCTGTTTAGAGTTGCCATGGTTACAGACGCATTTCTTTATACCAATGCTGTTTATCAGTACCAGGTTCTGGTTCTGAGCTGTTCTGGACCTGAGCTGCGCCGGTTTCAGTTTTCTGGTCGATCACTGATCCAACGTGACGTCTCAGATTTCTTTTGTCTGAAATGTCGCTAAAAATATAGAAAAAAGTTTAACAGGGGGGTCACTGTTGTTAACTGTGCAGACATGACCTGGTGGGCGGGGCTAACCTGGTGGGCGGGGCTAACAGGTAAACCTCTCACTGCAGAGGAGAAGAGGACAGCGGTTGATTTTTAGAGTTTTGCTGAGGTAGATAATATCCGTGGGATAGATCGGCTGATCGCCGATCTCCAAGAATTAAGAGATGAAAGATTTCTGATGCTGATCTGGACGCCATATTTCTACACAGAAACACCTGGAGCTGCTTTCTCAGGTGTTAAAGTTCTGATGAGGACCAGAAGTGAAGATCTCTGAACTTTTCATTTATTTCTGAAAGGCTGAATCTCCATAGAAACACGTGGAAACAGATTTATTTCAATAAAGTGCTGCAGCGAATCCAACATTAAATAAAAACTTAACAACCTTCAGAAACACTGGAAACATTCAATCATGTGGTGCTTCTCCTTCCTCAGGTCAGTTCTTCACATGTAGATGTTTCCTCTCCAGTTTATTTCAAAGCCAGAAACACTTTATTGATCCTAAATTACATGTTCTCTGGGATGCATGTCACTGTTCTGGTGGGATGGCGTCGTCCACACAGCAGCTCTTATAGTCACTCTCTCCATGTGGCTGGCACAGAGCGATCCGATCAGTAGCCTCAAAACAGGAAGCACAGTGGATTCATTAAACAAAGTTTGATATTAAACCAGGATAATTGATTCTGCACAGATGAGACCTTCATGTCTGCAGACCAGGAGAAGAACCTCTGATGGTAAAACTGGATGTTTGTGGTTGTGCTGCAGGAGACATGGTGGAGGACGCGGTGAAGGGCGCTCTGGGCATCAAGGACAAAGAAGAGGACAAGAAAAAGGGAGGATTTATGTCCGTATTCAAAGGCAACAAACACGAGGAGGAGGAGAAGAAGAAGAAGAAGGATGAAGATAAAGGATTTTTCTCAAAGGTCTTTCACAAAGATGATGTTGATGAAGACAAGGGGTTGAAGAAGAAGAGCGGGTTCCAAGGCCTCTTTGCTGAGGGACCGGGAGGTGGAGATATGGGAGGAGGCGGAGAGGCCGGAGGAAACCCAGGCCAGACTGTAGCAGTGTCTGACAGAGGTATGTATGAGGAACAGGTAACTCAGATCCATGATTCTCTCCCAGTCCGTCTCCCAACACGTCAGTCCGTTCTGGTGTTGAGGATCCAGACCCACGCAGATGTCCTGCATGTCTTCAGGTGTTCAACACTCTGAGGTCGTCTCTGTAGGGGACAGACCAGCCCATCAAACTGGAGATCCTCCGTTCAGCCAAATCTGTGATTTTTAACCCTCATTTTGCTCCAGCAGAGCCTCAAACTGCCAACCTGAGGTCAAACCCAGGGAACTTTAAACTCTGGGTGTTTTAAGTTCCCATAGTTCCTCTGGGAACTTAAAACATCTAGCAGAAAGTTAAGCTGAGGGTTTTTCTGTTGTCGTTTTAAAGGCGAATCCAACAAGAAGCTG
Source organism: Alfaro cultratus (assembly GCA_903066825.1). Lineage (NCBI taxonomy): Eukaryota > Metazoa > Chordata > Actinopteri > Cyprinodontiformes > Poeciliidae > Alfaro > Alfaro cultratus. The sequence goes on along the minus strand of CAEFZX010016804.1, from coordinate 3,515 downwards.
TGTTAATCTGTTAATCTAATTAGATTACAAACATGCAGTGTGGCTAATCTGGACTAAACTGTTTAATTATAAGAATAAAAGTATTTTTGTGATTCATCTTGGAGGGAAATGTCCGTCTGAATGTTGAAGCATAAAATCTAAACCAGAGCCTCAGGTTGACCAGCAGGGGGCGCCACAGTTCAGCCTCAGATTCCCCAGATCATCTCACTGAGCAAAATAAAGGTAAAACATAGAATTCACAAACCTACCGACTCTGTTTACTCTAGTTCTACTGCAGGGATTCTCAACCTGTGGCTCTGGAATCAAAAGTGGCTCCTGACTTTCTGCATTGGGTCTTTATAACTTTAACTAAAACCAAATCATTTGTTTTCTGTAGAAACAAACTAAATTATAAGTGGAAATGTTGTCTTTTTGGATTTGGATTTCTCTAAAATATCTGACAGAAAACATTCCAGCTGTTAAACTTTCTATTGGCTGGTGATCACAAAGCAGCCAATCAGGAGCAGCTTTCATTCTCCTTCACACTGATTGGCTGAACAAAAAAATGGAGGTTCTTAGAAAATAAAAATATTCTTAAGTAGAGATTTATTTTGTTAAATTTGATCCATTTTGTGTCTACAAACTGTTTCAGTGGACAGTAAATATTATTTATTAGTTTTTATTCCTGCTTGTGGAAATAACTGATTTATTTCCAGACCTGTTTGATGATCTGGTGGAGGTGGCCGAACAAACGTCTAACTGAACCTTCATCTTGATGAAATCATCATCATCATCATCATCATCATCTACCTGTCTTTCTCCTCCTGCTGTTTTTTCTCTTCCTGAATCTCTTCCAAATATGGAAATGTATTAAAGGAATAAAAATGTTTTAATAAAATTTATTCTGATCTTTATTTCATTTGAGCTTCTTTAACTCAACAAATATTAAATAATCAGAAGATCTGAACTGAGGTCAGATAAAATGATTTAATGCAGAAACAGCAATAATAATAAACCTGCTGCTGACGGGTCATGTGACCTGCTAGCAGCAGGTCCAGTCCACACACCTGGACTGCGGAGACTGTAAGCTGCGCCCACCAGATGGGTTCCTCACCGGGTCGGAACCTGAAGGTCCAGCAGAGTGAAGTCCTGACTGAGGGGAACACTGTTCTGGTCGCACAGGAAGTGGCTCTGCAACGTGATGACCACCCACTTCCTGGGAAGAACCAGCAGCGCCTCCAGCTTCTCCGCCGCCACCTGTATGTGTCGCACCTGAGAACCTGGAGCTGGAGGAGGGGAAAGAGCCAGGTCAGAACCGGGTCAGAACCTCACCTGAGACCTGAGCGTCTGACCTGCGCTGCGCTGGAGTCGCTCCGGAGGAGCTTGGAGGATTTTCTGCAGAGGAACCGGAGAAACCCGGACCGTCAGGTGGGCGGAGCCCCGCCCACTCACCGTCAACACACCTGGCCTGAAACACAGAGGTGATGTCATCAGGTCGGCCATGTTTCTCAGTGCTGACATCCCTTAACATGGTGGTTAGCAGAAGCTAATGCTAATGCTAATTAGTGAAAGCTAATGCTAACGCTAAACTTAATCTAACATGGTAATTAGTGGATTCTATTGCTAATCCCAAAACCTAATTTAGCAGCTGCTTGTGGGTGGTCATGTTAGCAGTGATGTCAGTTGTGACATCACTGCTAACATCATCGGTACCTGTAGAAGCGGCGCAGGGCGGTGAGCGGCAGGCAGGCGTAGCACGGCGTGTAGATCCCGTTGTGGTCCGTTTCCAGCTCGGCACCGCAGCAACCGCAGCCAGTGTAGGTGATGTCACCACTCAGCGCCACCAGGAGGCTGGCCCACGGCGTTGAGCTGTCCAGAACCGGCTGGGCCAGGTTCTGGGAGGGCGGAGCCTCCTGGAACTGGAAGCTGAGCACCTGGACTCTGAGCTCCACCTCACCTGCAGCAGAACAGAGAGGCCTCGTGTTCAGCCCGCTCAGGGTTCTGACCCAATTCTGGCATGATTCTCGTTCTGAGGGCTCCGACTCACCGCTGTACTTCTGGGACAACAGCGTGTCCACATCCAGCTCCAGAGCCGCGTCGCTCGGGCCTAGACGGTGCCACGCCTGCAGGAAGTCCAGCGCACGGCGATCTGTCGGGTCCAGAGCCCGGACCGAGCTCCAGGGGGTGGAGTGCAGCTCCGAGAGGTCAGAGGTCAAACCCTCCCTCACCAGGAGCACTCTGAAGTCCCACACAGCATCTGAGGGCAGAAATGAACAGAAGCTCCTGATCCGGTTCAGGGTTCTGACCCAGACCAGACCAGCCCAGTGCCCAGCTCACCTGGTTCCACATAAAGCTGTGCTTTAAGTCATTCTGTGACCTTTGACCCCCTTGTACCTTTGTGTTTGCTGAAGCGAGGCAGCCAGTCCATTGCAGCCCCCCACAGCAGCAGCGCCCCCTGCTGGCCGCCCGGCTGCTGCACCATCAGAACCGCCTTCATCTGGACCGCAGAGCGGTTCCGAGACTCGGCCTCGTCTCTCCACTCTGACAGAAACACAAGCAGCGTCATGAATGGACATAACATGATAATAACATGATAATAACACAATAATAACACAAAATAACATAATAGCCTGATAACACAATAATAAGACGACAAGAAGATCATATTATACCACGCTACTAACATGACTACATGTTAATGTGATAAAACTATAATAAGACAATAATAACTCAGTAATAACATGATAACTGCCCAGTCATAATATTAATGCTTCTTTAAGTGTCTGCTGTGATGATCTGCCACCTAGATGTCAGATCAAAAATACAAGATTTAACAAACTTACCATAATATACTGAAAATAACTGAAAGACTCAGAAAACATTATTTAAGTTTCCTGTTAATTGGCAGCCATTTTGCTTAATGATCTTGATGTTTGTTCAGGAATGAATCCAGCAGCACCGTCGTCACGGCGACCTGCTAGGAGTCAATAAGTCTCACTAACAGGTTTCACCTGGGAGCCTCACCTGCCTCAGGTGCTTTAGCTAACATGCGTCCCACTGGCCCCGCCCCCTGCCAGCGTGACAGGCTCACCTGAGCTGATGTGAGAGTGCGCCACACGAAGCAGAGCATGAACCAGAGTGTTGACCCGCAGCGACCTCAGGGTGGCGTAAGGGAGCCGGCTCAGATCCTGTTGGGGACGGCTGGGGACGGACACTAGCAGGGGGCGCCGCTCTCTGACGAAACCGCATAGAGAACGGAGAGCGCGGGCGCTAACCTGCTGGCTAACTGGAGAGAGAGAAAGAGAGATAGTCACACCTGGGAAAAGGAGGCTGCTAATTGGCTGCTGACTGACTGCTGATTGGCTGCTGACTGACTGCTGACTGGCTGCTGACTGACTGCTGATTGGCTGCTGATTGGCTGCTGACTGGCTGCTGACTGGCTGCTGACTGACTGCTGACCAGTGTTGTGAAGTAACGAAGTACAAATACTTCGTTACTGTACTTAAGTACAATTTTCGTGTATCTGTACTTTACTT